>CAIGRT010030068.1:0-10201 GCA_903798405.1 Fraxinus platypoda
CCCTCCTCCAACCTTCACCTAAACAGGCTCCTGTCTGTGATATCTGTCAGGTATAATATTAATCCTCCTTCCCTTTTTGGGTTCGGGGTTTGGGTTTCCATTTTGGATGGTACGGAGCTTAATCATATCCTCATTGAGCGTGTTTAGCACATAGAATTGTGCAGACTCGACAGTACCATGAATAAAAGTTACAAATATGCCCTAAATGTATTCAATCTTCTTATATTCCAATGATATGAAGAATTTTTGGAGCTCAGTTTTTCTGACGATCTGAACCACTATAAATGTGTGTATTTTCTTACTTTAGTGCTCAATTCAATCTCTATTTGCAGGAGAGGAGGGCCTTCTTGTTTTGTCAACAAGACAGGGCAATTTTATGCAAAGTGTGTGATGAATCAATACACAAAGCAAATGAGCACACTTTAAAGCACAATAGGTTTCTTCTCACTGGTTTAAAACTTTCTGCAACCTCTGCCCTTTATCCTTCAGCACCATCCACATCTTCTTTAACCAGTGTTTCTGACACTATTCCAACTAATAAAAAGTCCCAACATTCAAGAAATAAGCCTGCTTCTCTTCCCTCAACCAAACAACATAGTACTGATGCAAAGGCCACGTCAACAGATGAAAGCTCCATGGCACAGGCAACCCCACCACCTCCACCTCCACCTCCGCCGGCAGCTGAGAAAGGCGGTGAGAACCAGAATAGTCAAGTGTTGATAAATGGAGGGTATAATTTTTCAACAAGTAGCATATCAGAATATTTGATAGAAACGCTACCAGGGTGGCATGTAGAAGACCTTCTTGATTCTTCATCTACTTATGGTCTCTGTAAGGTTTGCATTATTGCTTCTTTCATCTATGTACTTCATGGATAAATTTTACATCCATACATAAATATACTCGGGTTTTCTGTGTTAAATTGCCTCATTCTTAAATATATGAAATAGGAGACCTATCTATTCGTTTAAATTTAGCTTTCAATTGACCTTTAATTGTTCTTATAACGTGTTAAACTAACTGTCCTAAAACAGTTAAAGACGAGACATTATTTCATTTAAATTTACCTACTGATATGAATTTCTTAAATTTGATCCTGTTGCAGGCTACAGAAAATGATGTGTTTTCACTAAGGAATGATGCTGATTTTGAGGGCAATCTAAGTGGTTTAACCCCAGAAAATATGGGCAGTTGGGTCCCTCAAGCTCCTTGTTTACATCAGACACAAAATCAATTATATCCTCCTTTAAACATGGCCTTTTGGGATCCAAATCTTAATGGGATGAAGGAGTCTAAGGAAGTTACAAACATCAAATCCAGCAGAAAGTGGAGTGATGAATGTTCATTCGATGTTCCACAGATCAACCCACTTTCCAAGAAATCACGAACTTTTTGGTAGTTTCATCAAAGTTTCTACTTTTTTGAGACATAATCCTCAACTTCTTGATCTTGTTTTAATTTTATCACATGTAGTTTCCTTTTATTTGTATGCGATTGATGTAGTTTGATCCTTCCTTTTCAACTCTTTATGTGCTCGAAACCAACTACTCGTCATGTTTCTTGTTCGGCGAGATAGATTATACATTATATGCACAACAATGTTAAAGAAGAAATAAAAAGGTTAATTGCCTTTCATTGTAATATCCTTATAATTAAATGTCAAATACAAAATTTAATTTTAAGTAAACATTTCGTAGGATATACAACTACTACCTACTTATTTATCACTTATTTTTATCACATTGTAATTTTAACAACTTATAATAAAATTCAAACAAGCACAAAGTCTTGTATGTTGTATTATTTAGTCATGTTGAGTGCCTCCATGTACTGATTTTGGCATGGATCTATTTGTCAGTAAGTGTACTTTTAAATCTGATAAACAAAGCCATGAAATCAAGAAAATTAAGTTTGATTCAATGCAGAAAATGGATAAAGCCACTTGTATATTCTCTTGTTGACATTGTGGTGTACACCCCATTTATTTTCAAATTGAAATGGGAGGGACTGTCCAATAATGTCAAGGCACATTGCACAATGTCAAAAATGATGTAAACATTAATATACATGTAGCAAGATTGACAGAAAATTCTTTTTTAGGTAATAATGAATGAGTCTTTGATTTGAAACAAAGTAAGAGCCAGAGACAATAGAGCAGTAAATTTACTTTTAAATCTGATAAACAAAGCCATGAAATCAAGAAAAATAAGTTTGATTCCATGAAGAAAGTTCATTTTTAGGTAAAATAATGAATGAATCTTTGATTTGAAACAAATTAAGAGACAGAGAATATAGAGAATATAGAATTTTAGGAGACTGAGAACGTGACATTACATGACTAGATAAGGAGTACACACTGGCAATAATTGGATCAGAATGGTTCATGTCCAGCTCAAAAAAGTACCATTTGTAGGGACACAATTTTAATTTCAACTTCAATAATTTCTTATATTAAATGTAGAATTTCAATATCTTTGCAATTGAATAACTTGCTTTCTCAATCCCTGCTATATAATGTATTTCTATGGCCAAAGATTCTAATACAATATTGAGAAATGATGTTTTAAACTTTTATATTATTTCAAGGGCCCTTTTTGGTTAAGTGTATAGAGAAGGTTTGCGTTATTTTTAAAGTAAAAGGTTAACATACAATTTCTACCACAGTCGCATATTCAATAAGGCATGCGGTCCATGCCGGCCAACAAGAGCCACTTGAAAAAATAATTTGGATTTTCGTCGTTTTTATTTCTTAGTTGGACAATTCCAAAACTTGATATGGTGTTGTATAGTTTATGAGATAAGCACAAATGTATTATAGTAGCTCGCCTTCAAATTTGAATTTTACATCGACTGCGATGCTTGTTTTCACAGTAATGTAGAAAAAGATTACAAACTTCTCAACCATCAAAACCCCCAAAAATATCATTTATACAATAGTAATATATTAATTCGATATGTAGTTGAGAGATGAGTAGTGTACAGTCTGATTATGTTCCACACAAACCAACAGTATCACGGTTATGTGTTGGACTTGCAAAATAATAAGAAACATTAAAATCCGCAAATTTTACTTGTGGTAACTATACTTTCATTTTAGTGTCAATCAGATGACTGTACTTCAATTTTGTTTAATTGATAACTGCATTTTGATTTGATTATAGTCGAGATAACTCAGTCCAATACCACTTGTGAATGATGACACAATATTCAATAAATGACGATCATCATACCTGACCGTTAGTTAATGGCGTGGAACAAGTGTAGCTTTAGTGAAATAAATGGCAACCATACTATATTGGTTGACATGTCATCGATTTTCATCAATTTTAATTATAGAATTGGACAGAGTTATCTGATTGAAATCACATCAAAGTGTAATTATCTATTGAAGCAAAATTGAAGAATAGATACATGGTTGACATTTGAGTGAAAGTATAATTACGTTGAATGAAATTAATTTACCTGATATAAAATTGAACTTGATAAATTGGTGGACCAAAAGTGAATTGCTAGTCACCTTTCACACATTAAAAGCCTTCATGGACCAGCCACCTCTTGGAGAAATGGGTGGAGCCTGAATCACAGCTGGCAATCTACAAGGAAAAATGTGCATGAAATTAATTAATTGGACTGCTAACATGGAATGGCAGAAGTTGCCTTGGCAACAACAAGAAAGACAGAAAGACTTGAATTTAATAGGACATGGGATTAGATAGCCTTCAAAGGAGGGACCATTACCAACTTAGGGGTCTTTAAGTCTTTATCATTCATAAATCTATTTCACATTTCCATTTAGCAATTGGCTAAGACTACCCAAGATTTGAACATGTATATATTATCTAAGCTCAATCACTTTCCACCATACACATCAAGAAAACATATCAAGTTCTTATGTCGGACTAGTAAGCAGCTCGACTAGCTCTTTCTACCTGTGACATGTACATTAACTTATTTTATCTTAAATGAAAGACACTTTCACTCTGTGCATAGCGAAAAATCCTTTAATAGTCATTGTATTCGCCTCTTTGGCTTCATTGAGACAAGTCATGAAAAAATTTGTCTTTTGTCATTTATACCATAGTGGCTAGTTGTGGTACATTTTAAGTTATGCTCAACTTTATGGTCTTCTTGAAAACTCATATTGGGGCTTTGTTGAGAGGATTTAGTCAAGTTGCAAAATTTTGGGGCTTTGTTCTGATTGGTAAACCTTCATACCAGCCCATTACTGTTTATTGCTAAAAACCAGCACTCAAGTCAATTAAAATTAAACACAAATGGAGCATGCCAAGGAAACCAAGGCAATGGGGTAGGAAATGGTTTTTGGACAGTGGAGTATTCAGTATGAATGAATCACTGAAGTTAAGGATTTATAATTTTGCCAACTAGAAAAACAGGGTCACTCCTAATGCCTCCATAGAGTCCAAGTGTAGGCCTAAACACCATGTCTAGGCTATGGTGGTGTTTTCTATTTAAGAAAATCTTAAAAAACTCGTATACTTATTTTTATTGTCATGGTAAAACTCCACTTTATGTGGCAACCTGCACAAAGACGTTCCGAGTTTGTAAAGTGAAGAACGATTTCGAGAGGAATTTTACCTTTCCTTGAACCATTTCATTGACCTAGTAAAACTTCACTCTTATTACTTGAACTAGACCTTAATGCCTAAATTGAAGAGAACCATTTTAACGTGCTTCTATAATCTTTTGGGTTTAAAGATAGACAGATTCTTCTGTTATTTTTGAAAGGTCAATTATTGGGAATGGAAGAAAATGCTTCATTTTTTTCTCTGCAAATTTTAGCATTGCAAGTCGCTAAGGCAGGAAATGAGGACTATTGAACAAAAGTGAATTTTTTTGTCATAGTTCATAGGAAGTTAAGCTTATAAGTATTTACAAATGAGTAAGTCTATCATTATTAGCCCTACTCACAATCACCAGTTTAGCTAGTAGTGGATCCTCGATTTATTATCTAACAGAGTTGAAAACTTGAAATACATTTTGCCCCTGTTTGTCTACCATTTTTCAAAAAATTATTTTCTACAGTAACCATTCTCTACCACACATTCAAATAATAAAATATTCTACACATAAATCGATAAAGTTTCTTTCAATTTCAACCACACATTTTCCAAAAAATACTATTCATTACACCATTTTCTTCTCAATAATGGTTGACAAACAGGCACTTTACTTCATTGTATAAATAGCAATTTAGTGACTTAGTGATTGTTTGAGGTCAAAGTCACAAATATTTTAATCACACGTTTAATGAGACTCCCAACTTTTTATCAATCTTTCAACCATAAATTTCATGAATTTTTATCCAAATCTGCTAAAACTTTTATAAAAAGCCTTGTCAAGCAACTTCTTATTTCTGATACAAATATAAATGTTCCTCCAACTTTTAAATGTTAGACACAATCCGGAGTTTGTTTTGATGATGGAGTCTCTCTACCATTTTTAAGGATTTTTTCTAGGAAAAGAATTGAAAAGTCCGAAACTACCCATTATTAATTTTTCTTCTTCCATACTTTTGGGTGGAGTTAAATGTTTCGTTAGTCACTGAACTTATACCTCCATCACATTTTGCTCACTGAACATTAAAATGCTTTCAAATGTTACTGAGATTTAATACGTTGCACTCCCAGACACACTTAGCATGTTTCATAAGTCACCGACTTAAAATGCTTCCAAGTGATAAATTTGATCCCATCATTCAGTCACCATCCAATTCTTTGCTAGTAAACTAGTTTGACCAACAAATATAAAAATTAAAAGGTAAAATCATCATTTTATTATTGTAAATAAAATATTAAGAAAGAAAAATGAAATAAATGAATTTTTTTTAGATATCACAAAACAAAAGAATTAAAACATAAAAAAAAATAAAAAAAAAATCATTGTTCATCTTCTTCATCCCAACCACCCCCATCCTACCTGCCAACACAACACGACCACTATGTTGGGCCAACTTTCTTTAAAATTTCTTACAATTAGATAAGATACTTTTACAAAGTAATCTAAAGAGATCCAAAAGCAACTTCATAGTCTAGAAGTAATTTTTGACTCGTAATCCCGCTAATCTATCAAAGTTGAGGGACACATTTGTCTAAAATAAAGGTTGGGGCCAAAATTGCAAAGAAGATTAGGAACATTTGCTGCAATTTACCTTAATAATAATAATAATAATAATAATAATAATAATAATAAATCGTAGAAAAATATAATTTTGAATGCCATGATCATATTCAATTCAATACAAATGCATGAATAAGTAACTAGGAACGACTAATTGATGCTAAAATGTTTATATGATACCATCATAAAAAACAATACATGATTTATGAAAATTAATGAATTTTCTTCCCTGTTAGAACCCCAAGTACGTGCTTGATTATTCAGCAGTTAGAATTGAGATGATTAAAAAAATAAGGCATGGTTAAAATTTGAGATAATGGCTGTAAATAACTTCTTAATACTAGAATAGGGTATGGGGATATTGGACTGATTTCCATATTAAGTATAGAGTGAACAGACGAGGCTATCCAGAATGCAACTTGTTGCAGGAACAAAGAAGCACGACGCATACTACTTAGGGACAATGCGGCAAGTTGGAGGAAGTTGTTGAAAAACGATCAGGAACTAGACAGAACAAAAATGCAACGCACTAATAAACAGAAAACTATTATCGCAATATACAGATTGATATTTGATAACAAAACTAACATAAATAATACTGACTTGAATTTCAGATTGAGGCTAGCGCAACGCTATGTCCTATAGCAGAAATTCGCCCCTACTCCCGTGCTTGTAGTTCGATGAGCATCTGCCACCAGGATTCAACAATCTGTTCCCAAGAATCAAGCACTCGATTCTTGGTTCTGGCGATTATACTCAGTGTTTTCTTCTCTCAGACAGAATTTTATGAAGGATTGAAATGCAGGAATTTTTATATATGAATAAGACGTTTTCTTTTCATATAAATAGAAAACGAACAGCCTTATCCCTTTGTGTCGATTATGGTAAACAGTTGTGTTGATCAGACACAACCATTCAAACAAAATCGAAAAATACGAAAAAAGAAATATAAGTGCTAATCAAGCCCAAATCATATGGCTCAGGCCCAAAGCCCATTTGTGTGGTCTTTTATCCAACTTATTAAGCACATTATTNACGTGCTATACATGTTTGCTTTTGTGATTTCCATGATACCGCAGCCCCTCTTTTGTGTGGTCTTTTATCCAACTTATTAAGCACATTATTTTCACACTTATAAACAAGTCTCTTTTTCCATTTCTATCCTATGTGGGACAAACAACATCCAAAAACCCCATATTTCTATACAAACTCTCCAACAGAAGTGTCGCGAGAATGGAGTCTAAGAACCTCGGCTACAATGGTGTTACCACAATGGGCTGGGACGAATACCACATTTTGGTCCTGAAACATTTGTGGTATCGAATGAGCAGTAGAAATATGTACCCAAGAATGCATTCAGGAGTGCACGAGGTGAGGGGCCAAAGGCTAGGTGACGAAATAGCTCTAGGTAGGGAGTCAAAGGCGAAGCACTGCAATACCAAGGTGGGGAGCCAAAACTGAATGTTCGTTTTCCATGGGAGGCACATTGGAGCGTTTTAGAATGTTAAGACATGCATGATGTTGTATTTGTGAAATATTCATGTAGGAAACCAGTAGAAACTTGTAGAACATATTAGTACCTTTCTAAAACGTTCTCATATTGTAAAGAATTCTAGAGAAGCAATAACAACCACTGTGTGGGATTAATTTCTATCATCCATTCAAATGAGGTGAATCTATATAAGGTAATGAGGATCTTATTTAACCGTCAAAGGTAGAGTGAGTTTGAGAGCATTGAAACAGACTTGAATTTAGTTGTACACATAGTTATTAGAACCGATCCGAACATCGACTCGATCAAGGTACTGGGTCTAAGGTTACTGGTCAAACAGGTGGGTTTGTGATTGGACAGGTGGATCGGTGCTTAAAATTTCTAAAAGGTCTTTTAAAGTATAAAATTTTCTTTGAGATAAAATTAAAGTTTTTGAATTATTTGTTATTAATTATTTTTATATTTTTATATCATTTTGTTAAACATTCACTTCATTTTCATTAAAATTAGGACTATAATTATATATATATATTATTGCAAATGGATAACAATAAACTATTGGACTCTAGTGATTAGGTACTACTTTTCTTACTTTAAGGTTCAAGTCTTTTGAACACCAAACATTTAAGGAAAAACTTTGAACTTTGGTCAAACCAAGCAACCGAGCCGGTTTAATAGAAAAACCACCGTTTAACTCGGTCAACTCCGTCAAACTGAAATTTTGATCGAGTGATTTGCATTTTTATCAAATTGTTCAACCTGACTCGATCAGCTGTTGGGTCACTTGTTTTCTGGCTCGACCAGTCGTTCCAAGCCAGGTTTTATAACTATGGTTGTACTACCATAAAAAAGTTCAATACAAATAATATATATTTTTCTATTAGTGTTGTCTTATTTCTTTGCCAATTTTTTCATTTTTCCTTAAGACATTTTCGAGTGTAACATTTTGTTAACCTACGAGTGTCGTCAATCAAGTGAGATTATCTTAGCCATAAAGCCTTAACTGTGGTGCTAAGCTTTGTACAGTGTAGTTAGAAGAATCAAGTCCACGACAAGGTGTCCATCTAATCGAGAAAATAATGTTAAAGGATATCCCTACAATATAAAATAGGCTAAAACAAGGCAGCTTTTCATCAAGACACGTGTCAAAAATTTGTATCGTCAACCACCAATTCAATTTTTTTTCCTCCATTTTTTTAAAACTCTATTACGAAAATGGGGGAATGTGAGGCCATTCTCTTTTTGTACCCATTTGTCATTTTTCTCCCTTTCCATTCCTCCATTTCTCCACACAACCCCCTTTTAGTGCAGACCGCTCCTTTCTTCTTCTTTTCTCCTTTTTATTTCTTTCTCTCCCACGACTCTCCTTGCTCTAAATTCAGTGGAAAACTGAAATTGTTGTCACCTCAGCGAACGTTGACCGGCGAAGAAGACATTATATCTCTCTACAAGGGTAGATTCGTCGTTGTGTTGTCAAATTTTAGTTATTTTTTCCTCTCTTCGTTAGTTGTACTTTCTGCAAAGGAATAACTGATATTTTCCTTTTTTACAATTATTTTCTGATTTCGAGTTTCGAGTTTGTTGAATTGGGTAATATAGGAAACAATGGGAACTAATTGTAATTAGGGTGTAGTGTTTTAGTTTTGTGAAGTCTCAATGACCGAATTATGCATTTATGCAAGTAGGGAGATATAATTTGGAGGTGTAGCCGTGTAGGGTTTTGATTCAAAAAATTTAATTGATTTTCCTGAATCCCTATTGTTATTTGTATTTTTATGGATCCGCAAATGAAATCTGGGAAAAGAAAAAAGCGAAAGAGAAAAAAATGGATTGAGTTACTTTTCTTCACGGGATATAATGACACTAATATATCCATACATGTAAAATGATTGGTTCTATACTAACTAGCGGGAGTTCAAAGTTCTTATTTTTGTTTACGAAAGTTGTATTGAATTTATTTTATTTTTATCCGTATTGAAATATAGATCTGAATAGTAGATATTAGTATTATGAATTCGTAGATAGGATATGTGTACTAAACAACCAGGGTGTTCTTTGCCCTTTTTTTCACTTGAAAGCTACATATTAGTTTTCTCTATTATTTTGAGTACTTTAAAGTAAGATTTGTTTTGAGTTTTTAACTTCCTTGGCATCCATCTTTTAATTATAATTAGCCCTGTTATTCTATTATTGTATCTACAAAATTGATTCAGAATCATGGCAATCAAAAATTGAGGTTTAATCCATTTTCATCCCTTGTCTTCCTCTATGGTTTGTTTGTTCATCATTGTCACATTTTTGAGGAAAAAAGATGCAAACGAAAGCTGCGAAAGGGGAACACATAATTCTTTTTGTTCTCTTTGCTTGAATTACATGGGTATACATGGCTGTGTTGGTTGATAATATATTCCATAGTAACGATTATAATATTTGGTCAGCTTGTAGCTCTGCTTGACAATCTTATATAATGGGGTGGTCATACATGAACTTCAAGTATTTTGGGGACACAGTGCAGCTGGATGTCAGCGGGGGATACCAGTGGCTAATTATCCATTGGCTCGACAATCGTCC
>CAIGRT010030069.1:0-11236 GCA_903798405.1 Fraxinus platypoda
CTTGAAGAGTTGGGATGAGTGTTTATCATTCATAGAATTTGCATATAATAGGGTCACGCGTTCTACTACTTCTTACTCACATTTTGAGATTGTATATGGTTTTAATTTACTAACGTCTTTGGATTTAATTCATATACCTGAGGATGAAAGGGGTAGCTTAGATGGAAAGAACACTTGAAGAAAGAACGCTTTCCAGAACAAAGAAAGTTGAAGTTGCAACCACGGGGAGATGGTCTATTCCAAGTCCTTGAAAAGATCAACGACAATGCCTACAAATTAGATCTTCCAGGTGAGTATAATGTTTCGATTACCTTTAATATCTCTAATCTTTCTCTCTTTGATGTAGGTACAGATTCGAGGTCGAATCCTTTCGAATAAGAAGGAGATGATGTGATCCATGATATGAGGGCAAGTTCGGGCAAGGATCCCTTGATCGTTGAAGAAGAGTCTATGACTAGGTTGCAAGGAAAGCTAGTCAAAGAAGCTATGAGATTACATGATCAAGCCAGAAACATCAATCTTAACAAGTAAAGGAGCAAATTTCATGTTGAGCTTGAAAGAAGAAACAAGATGGATCAACTTGGTGTAAGCAACAAGCGAATGAGCTGAGAGGTAAAGCTATGAGATCGCATAGCCTACCTATGTATATGGCCGCATGCATAGATACCGAGCCAAATTGAGAATAGTTGAAGTAGCCTATGCGATCGCATGAAGTTTCACTATGTGGCCGCATAGTACAACTTCTGGACGCGATTTTTCCAATTTCGCGCAATCCTCTATTTTATTTAAAACTCTAGTTTTATGGTAATTTTTGATAGTTAGACTATTAATTCCATTTTCTAGATAGGTTTTATGGATTCTCTATAAATATGACTCATTCTATTCATTGTAAAAGACACAATTATTGAGAGATTATTGAAAGGCATTATTGTTTTCTTCTTGTTTTTCATCCAATTAATTTTGAACTAGAACTTATCAAGATTATTTTCTTGTTCGAACAAATCGAATGAGATTTTTGAGTCTTTTAATCACGTGGTCAACATATTGTCGGCGATTGTGTTGGTTTCTTGGTTCAATATTTTTGAATCAAGTTTAAACGTTGATTTCTTAGCTTTCTTGGGTTGAATCATTCTTGTGTAATACATCAAAATATATTTAAAATATTTATTGTTGTTGAATGATTGTTACGTGTTTAATATTTATTATTGTTGTTGAATGATTGTTACGTGTTTAATACATCAAAATATATTAAAAATCTAAGTTTTATCTAAATCAAACAAGTAATTAATATAACATTTGGAATTGAAACAGGTTTTTTGAATAACTCCACATCTTTTACGTAATTGATATAACCTGAAAGATTATAGAATAATAAATCTTATTTTATTGGTGCTGGGTTACTTAATGGCCTCTTTATTCAGTTGATCTATTTTACTCTTCCAAGCTAACGTGTATCAAGCTCATTAAACAAATCATATCATCAACTGCTGGATTACGACATTTACAAGTATCCTAAAACTTTTCCTATTATATTCTCATCATTTGTCTCTCACATTGTAAGCTCCAAGAAAACTAAATTATCCTTAATTATTAACAACTTATAATTTTTTATTGCAAAAGGTTCCGTAAGCCAAGTTCTGAAAGCAGATGAAACCAAAGTATGCTAACAAGGCTGAACATTAAAATGTTCCCATATTTGTTTTCTAGCACTAATGGAATCCTATATAAACATCAACTAAAATAATCAATTGTACTGCAAAAAAAAAAGAAAGAAGGTTCTCGAGAAACCAAAATGGCTACCGGCGCTCTTCACGCAAGCTATGGTTTAACTGCAGGGAGAAAAATGGAGGGTCCTCCTCTTCATACGTGCGAAATTCAGAAGCCACGTGCCATTCTCAGTAGGGTTCATATGTTTTTTCATGCAATAGCCATATCAGCCCTACTTTATTACAGAATCTCGAATCTCTTGCATGGCAGTGTGCCTTTTGTTTCGTGGACGTTTATTACGATTTCTGAAATGATTTTCACCTTTATTTGGGTGTTAACGCAAGCTTTCCGGTGGCGGCCGGTGGTCCGGACGGTGGTGCCGAAGAATCTTACGAGGGATGATAAGTTACCCAGGGTGGACGTGTTTGTATGCACGGCGGATCCTACAAAGGAGCCCGTGGTGGAGGTGATGAACACGGTGTTGTCGGCCATGGCGCTGGATTATCCAGCGGAGAAACTGGCAGTTTATCTTTCGGATGATGGTGGCGCCGCCGTGACACTGTATGCTATCAAGGAGGCGTGTGAATTTGCTAGGTCATGGATTCCATTTTGTAGGAAATATGAAATCAAGACTAGATGTCCAGAGGCATATTTTTCATGGTTGGGGGATGCTGAAAGGCTTCTTTGGAGTCGAGAATTCAAGGCTGAGGAACAAAGTATAAAGGTAATTATTTTTGTGGTCCTTTTTTTTTGCTTGAAATTTTTTAATAGAGAACTTCACTTATAATTTACATTTCAATAACTTTTTTTAAGTTAACTGTAAGGATATCCAACTTTTGTTAACACCATTTAAGTTGTCAAATATTATGCAGTCAAAATATGAATCCTTCAAGAGAAATGTGGAAAAAGCCGCCGAGGTCGAGGCCTCCGTCAGGTCCGATCGACCCCCATACGTCGAGGTACGTATTAAATCATATCTACATGTCCATAGATATCTTATATGAAAGTATAATTTTTAAAATCAATTAACAATAAGAATAATATTTATACTAAAATAAGTTCTTGTTCTGAAGTTTTAGTTTTTCCCACTTGATAAATATTCAAATAAAATTCAATATACACTTAGATATGACTTAAATTAAGTGCTATGATAATTGAATTCAGATTTTTGAGTGCATGTATGGTTAAGATTTAAAAAAAAAAATACTTATAAAATATATATATATTTTAAAATCAAATAATTTTTTTGTTGATCAAAATTTGAAAATATGTAGCTTATTTTTTAAAGTAATCTATGCTTTACCATTTAAGTACATAATTTATTTTACTTGTAAATAAGAAATAAAAAATAACTTGAAAATAAAAATTCAAATGCTTGAATTTATTGCAGGTGATCTATGATTCCAAGATCAATGAAGGACTAGAGGATAAATCAAAGATGCCTCTTCTTGTTTATGTATCACGAGAGAGAAGACCTTCATACCCTCATCGCTTCAAAGCAGGAGCCCTCAATTCTCTTGTATGCAGTAGTCAAATTTCAAGATTGATCGCTCAAGCCAGCATCAATTAGAATTTGTTTAGTGCCAAATCCTACGTCGCTTAAATATATTTGAAAAACAATAATGAAGGCTTGTGCTGCTACTTTTATTTAAGCGATGTGAGATTTGACTTCGAACATCCTCCACTTTAACATATATAACGAAAAAATAACGTATTTCGCTTCTTGTGCTATTGCAGCTTCGAGTTTCTGGGATAATGAGCAGTGCACCTTACGCACTAGTATTAGATTGTGACATGTATTGCAATGATCCTTCCTCTGCAAAACAAGCAATGTGCTTCCATCTTGATCCCAAGATATCAAGCTCTCTCTCTTATATACAGTATCCTCAAATATTCTACAATGTCAGCAAGAATGATATTTATGATGGCCAAGCAAGATCCGCTTACAAGGTACAAATAGAGTTCATTTTTTAGATGTAGAGACAAAAAGTTACTTGTAAGTAATTTTACTGCTTCGAGTCTTACAGAAAAATAATCAGATTACATTTATGTGTATAGACTAAGTACCAAGGCATGGATGGGATAAATGGCACTGTTTGCGCGGGTACCGGCTATTTTTTGAAGAAGGCGGCCTTGTATGGTCGCCCCAATAATGAAGGTTTTATTCCCATATGCATTTTTCTTGTGGAGTCGATTTAAGTATTCCATGAATATATATGATTGATAGAATTAGGAGAAAATTATTACAATATTATTTTTTAATGTTGGACAGAAGAAAATCTTGATGAGCCAGAAAAGAATTTTGGCCTCTCTAGCAAATTTATTACTTCACTAAAAGCACTAAAAGGAGAGAAAGTTATCAAGGGAAGTGAAAATTTATCAGATGCAACTTTAGAAGAGGCGAAGAATCTTGCCTCCTGTACTTTCGAAGAAAACACGAAATGGGGGAAAGAAGTAAGTTAATTTAGCAAACTTAATTTAATTTTTCCTAACTCTTTGATAATCAAAATTGAATGAATTTTGTTGCTAATTGTATGATTACAGATTGGTTATTCTTATGAATGTTTGCTGGAGAGCACATTCACTGGTTATCTTTTGCACTGTAAAGGATGGAAATCGGTTTATCTTTATCCGAAAAGGCCATGTTTTCTTGGTTGCACAACTATTGACATGAAGGATGCCTTGGTTCAACTAATGAAATGGGCTTCTGGATTGGTTCAAGTAGGCTTTTCAAAATTCAGCCCTCTCACTTATGGGGTGTCTAGAATGTCTCTTCTCCAAAGTATGTGCTATGGATACTTTGCATTTTCGCACCTTTTCTCCATTGCCTGCCTGTTATATGGCGTCGTTCCTCAGCTATGCTTCCTATTTGGAATTCCCCTATTTCCTAAGGTAAATTTGTATAGGTACTTCAAGGCTATTTATTTACATAATATTACAGGTTCAGATAGCCGACTCTAAATTATCCGAGACCCCAATTGCACCAGTGTGACAGAGAGCACCTAAGGATAGAAAGACTTATTCTAGGCGCTGCTTATGAGGAGGGCTTATTCATTTTGAGAGACGCCCTCAGGGAAACTACTCCTAGACAAGGAGTAAAGAGCTCCCATAGGCTTATTTACTCGAGTTTCATAAATTTACATAAATCTATTTCATTTATTTAGAGATCGTGTTCTAAGCTTTGTAAATTACTGTTTCAGGTCACAGACCTCTGGTTTGCTGCATTTGCAACTGTGTTTGTATCATCCCTTCTTCAACATTTATCTGAAGTCCTTTCCAGTGGTGGCTCAGTTCGGACGTGGTGGAATGAACAAAGAATCTGGATGATAAAATCAGTAACTGCTTGCTTATTTGGATGCCTCGACGTTCTCATGAAGTGGATAGGCGTAGCTAAAGCTAGTTTCCGTCTGACGAACAAAGCCGTTGACCAAGAAAAACTCGAAAAATACGAGAAAGGAAAATTTGACTTCCAAGGTGCAAAAATGTTCATGTTACCCTTATCACTGCTAGTTCTATTGAATTTGGGGTGCTTTATTGGTGGAGTGAAAGGGCTTATTAGTGGAAGAAATATTGAAGAAATGTTTGTACAAGGTGCTCTTTCCCTTTATATTCTTGTTCTAAGTGTTCCAATTTTTGAAGGACTGATACCAAAAATGGGCAAATGAAATTGTTGATCTTTTTATTTTTACTTTTTACTGTTTCTTTTATTTCACTTTTTGTGAATGAGTGAAAGGTATATTTGTAGATGTAATTCCTATTCATAATAATAGAGGGATGGATGAATTTTTAGTGTTGTGTGTTTGATCAGTTTAAAGTGGACTTTATATAAGTCAATATGGCATCACAATAAGATTCAATTTTGTACTAAAATATTTTAATATACGCAGTGCTTTATTGGATATCAATGTCTCTTGTATGGTTGAAGATCAGTTATAAATTTCAACTTGTTCTTTCCAAATATATGCATCCAAATACACTTACTATATTCACAACGGCGAATAAGTACAAAATTGAAATTATTATTAGCCAAGGAAAATGGTTCGTGATAAACACAAGATTGACTTGATCAATATATCTTCGGTGCTATCCTTTTGAAATGTCTGCTTCAACAACTCTTGCATATCTCGAAAAGATAGATGCACGGACATAGCATGCAAATGATCTATTGAGAGTTTGTCTCTATTTTTCAGTAACAAGTTACTGTCTAACGACCCCCTAACCTAGGTTGAGGCCAAAACTTTAAAACTAGAGTTTCAAACCTTAATGATGAAAATAAATCAACATCCGGATGCCTTTCTTATATAGTCCTTTGTATTGTTAGGACAGCCAAATTCGGGTAAGTTTGTATGTGTTATTTATTTTAATAAAGAATATCATTTATTGCATATTTATCAACAATCTTCAGATGAATTTTTTGTTTGTGATATTATTTATTAAATTCTTGGTTTCCGGTCAAATTGAAATCTGTTTTTCAGTTTAACTCTTCTACACCTTCTTGAATTTCAGTTAAAATTTGGAATTTGCTTATCTTCTGTGTTGTAACAGAAATGACTATCATTAATACTACAATCGATGTTCATCCGGTTGTTGTTCCTTGAGTTACGGTTCTCCCTTCTACTATTCATCCATCATTCGTTCCACATGATGAGAAATCAGAAAGATTTAGTGGGGTATGATTTCAAAAGATGGCAATAAAAAATGTTATTCTATCTCACACCCTAAATTTGGCTAAATTCTTGACTGAAGATGCTCTTGCTGTTCAATAAGGGAAAAATAATAGGGCATCGACGTTTGCATTGGATGCATGGAAACATTCAGATTTTATATGTAAGAATTAGACACAGAATAGATTAATGGACAATACATTATACAATGTGTATTGTGCCATGAAGTTTGCTAAGGAGTTATAGGAATTCTTGAAGAAAAAATATAAGGCTGAAGATGTCGAAATAAAGAAATTCATCGTCAACAAATTTCTAGACTACAAAATAGTAGATTCTAAAACGGTGATTAGTCAGGTATAAGAATTACAAGTTCTTCTTCATGACATTCGCACAGAGAATGTCTCTAAATGAAACCTTTCAAAGTAACTGCAATTATTGAGAAACTTCCTCCCGTGTGGAAAGACATTAAGAATTATCTTAAGCACAAATGCAATGAGATAAATATTGAGAACTCATTATTCGGTTGAGAATTGAAGAAACCAACAAAAATTCAAACAAAAGAATTGACAATACCTCCAGTAAAGGCTAATGTGATGGAAACTAATGCAAAGAAAAAGAAGAAAAAGCATTCGAAATATAGTGCAAGTCGAACTAAGTTATGAATGATTTAGACAAGCACTTTGAAAAGCACTTCTACCCTTTCCTATGATAATAAAGTGCTACACTGCAGAGTATATATATCAGGATAAGTTATAGTTTTAATGATTCCTATATCTTGGAAAAGTCAAGTGAAGTACACCAGAATACATTCAGTAGAAGATCACCTATGTAAGTGTGAAATAGGGTCGCTTCTATTAGAATTTTGAAGCTTGAAATCTCATATAGCACTTATGAAACCAAGATTTGTTCAGGACCAAAATGAACACAATCATGATAATCAAAATTGTTAGGAAAGAGAGTGTGAGTATTGTTGTCTTGGTTTATAAAAATGGCTGAACAATTTAGATAACATGTTCACTGATTAGCGAAGTAAAATCAATGGGATTTTACTAAGTCAGGTTCAAAGCCAGAAACCATTTCTCCTGATGCAATATCTTTCTACCTGTACTCTCTATTAGTGTTTACATTATCATTTGATTTTTCTGGTTATTTCTATTTATGTGGGAGATTGTTGAAAATATGTTTAATTAAGGTTGATTTTTAATAAATTTTAACCAAATATTCGGATAGGTCCCATTAGTCAATTCATGCGGATGAATAGTCAAACTCGTTCTACTCCTCGAGTAAATGATCGGGGTATATTTAGATTCACAAAACTATTTTCAGATAAATGAGAAATTGATGGATAAAGTGAGATTGACAAATGGATTTTTGGAATAAAATAAATTTGAAAAAATTCAATTTGGAGCGTGTCTCTCCATCTACAACCCTTCAACCTCTATTAATTGGACCCCCATATTGGAATTCATTCATTCAATATTATAAGTATTCATTAGTTCATTAAATTTTACAAAATAAAAAAAAATTTGGCATAAAAATCTCATTCGTTGGAGAGTACAAAATCATTGTCCTGATTCGTTGTTTATTGTGATTCGAAGTGCTGGTATCACAAGAAGAGAACGTTGTATCTTGAGCTAGACAATTATCATTCTATCGTCGTCGATCTAATTGTCATTCCATTTTGGGGCTTTTTTTGTTCATTTCATAGTTTTATAAAATCCGGGGTAAGTTTATATGTGTTATTTATTTACTTTAGTGAAGAATATCACTCATTGCATATTTACCAACACTTACTAGAAATGCAAAGGTAAATGAGCTGGTTCATGAAAAATATATTGAACAGAATTAAGTAGACACGCTTAGGGTTGAATAGGACGTCCGCGGTATTAGATATTTGTAATAATTTTTTTTTTCTTTCCACTAATTATTCTTCAAAATAAAAAATAAAAAATGCCCCACAAACAGTGTAGCCATAAGACCTGATCAGAATGTGTATGCACTAAAAGGCCACATTCAAACATTGACAAAGTTATAAAAATTTCGACGAAGATACATATTAGAGTTTTTATTCTTATTTGAGTCTCTTGGCTCGAGAAATTGTTGTCCCTAACAAGCTATCTATGGATTTTCAAGAAGAGAGGAGCATTTCCAAACCCGTTTATTGAAAGTCGAGTTTTATTCCATTNGTTGTCCCTAACAAGCTATCTATGGATTTTCAAGAAGAGAGGAGCATTTCCAAACCCGTTTATTGAAAGTCGAGTTTTATTCCATTACAATTACGAACCAAGTGAGATACAAATGTTAGAATCATATTATTCAGAGACATTTACTCATTAGATAACTTCAACTTGAGAAACTCCAGTTCCAATTCTAGTGCAGAATTCTTCTTCTTCTCATTCTCCAGCTGCACCTTCAAATTCTCAATCTCCTTCCTCAACTGTTCTTCAATTGTCTGATTTGCACTGTCTTCACCTTGAATTAAACCAATCATGTGATTAACCAGTTGCTTTTGATCATCCACACTCTTCTTAAGAAACTTTAGAGTCTGTAACACTAATCCATTATCTCCAGTGCCGTTGCCGCCTCCAGCACCACCATTCCTAACGACGTCTACGGATTCACAAGTTTCATTATGATTACAACCTGTATTGCCATCTTGGACATCAGAACCTGATTCTTGGACACTAATATGATCAGTTTCAGACAAAACTTGTCCCGATGAACTCGAATTCAACGATTCATTAGAGCCCTTTTCCTTGTCTTTGATGAAAGGTTCACCTCCAAATGTAACTTGTTTTCGATCAGATGGGAACACAGGGTCCATTTCAAAAACTTCTTCATTAAAATTCCACCCACTAATCCTTCTTAGTTTTGGAGTTTCACCGATAGACTCATCTTCATCTTCCTCATCAGTCTTGTTCAATAATAAGGACATCTGAATCTTCATCGATTTGAATCTTTGTTCTACACTTGGCAAACCATGCAAGAGATTCTTGACAAGAAATTCGGGCCCCTTGCTGTACTTGAAAAATGAATGCTTCAACAATTTTTCTGCAGATGGCCTCTTGGACGGATCTTGATCAAGACACAAACCAACCATATCCTTAAATGATTTCGTGAATTTCTTGCTCTTCATATCATTAGTCTTTTCATAGTCGGAAAACCTAAAACGCTTTGTAATTTTCATGATCAAGGATTTTGATGGAGGAAGATGAGAAAGAGGAGGCCTTCCATGAGCTAATTCCAATGCAGTAATTCCGAAAGACCATATATCAGCCTTGAAACTATATCCAGAATGTGAGTGTATCACCTCCGGCGCCATCCAATATGGCGTACCAGCAACATCAGTAAGCTTCATAGAAGACGAAAACGAAGAAGACCAAGAACCATACGACGAATTTGACTCGTAAATCGAGGCCGAAACCCCGAAATCTGCCAACTTCACCGAGCCATTAGAGTCTATCAGAATGTTACCAGCTTTGATATCCCTATGTAGATGGCCTTGTCCATGAAGATAGGATAAAGCACTTAGAATTTCTTTAAGAACTGTGGCAATGCACGACTCCGAAAGGCCATCAGGATAAGACGACGAAATTATGGACTGTAAAGAACCTCCAGACATGAACGGCATCACCACCCAAAGGCGGCTGTCGACAGTGAAAGAACAGTGTGCTTGGAGGATATTAGGGTGGGAGAGAAGAGTCATAGTCTTGGCTTCACGGCGGACATTGTCAAAATCCGCCCTCAATTTTTCGAGGTCAATGGCTTTGATGGCCACTACAGCAGAGTTGATGGGAAGGCAAATAGCCTTGTAAACAATGGCACTAGCTCCTTTACCGATTTCATCAAGAATATTATAGCAGTTTGAATCCAAAGGGAATGGATTATTAACTTTTCTTGGATCTTCTTCTTTCTTTTGATCATGCGCCATGAATTGCAAAACTTTGATTAATTTCTTGTAAAATGCAGTGTTTAAGAAGATGAAAGAACAATTTGTAGAGAGAGTGAGAGGAGCAGCTTTCTCGTGAAGATTGTTTTGATTCTTGTGAGTTTTCAACTACTTTTTTTAATAAATATCTGAGAAGGAAAGTTATGGCGGTCAGCATAAATGTTAAAACTATACACTCATTTATTACAAACAAAAACAGATGCATTATATTAGTTAGTAAGTACTATTCCAACTTATAATCGGACAGTTCTAATAGTCATAACATATTCTCACTATCTTAACGCAGTTCAATTTTTAAGCTTTAACCAAAAAGAATTGAATTGGATGAGATACGTTTTCTCTCTTTAATAAAGAATCGATCTTTTCTTTGTAAAATGGTTATATTTTGGGTTCATAAAATTAAGTTTTGTGGAAATTACATAGAGGCAAGTTTTTTAAGTTCCGATTTCAAAAATCAAGTTTAAGTTTTGTTTATATAAAAATCAAGCGTTAATTCCACATTTTAATATTAATAATATTATTATAAAATTAAATTAATCTATATACTCACCCTAGCTCCATCCATCCCACCAAATTTTCACTCTCAAAACCTAAGGTGTCGTTCTCTTTGTCGTTTTCGGATCGTTTTCTGTTTTCGATTTTTCAAAACAGCGAAAACGCGTTCTCTTACCTATTTTCGAAAACGAAAAAAAAAAATTGTACACAAAACACCAAAACGATTTATTTTTTTCTTTTGGACGTTTTCAAGCAAAAACACGAAAATCTGGAAAACACGAGAAATGACTATTTTGGAACAGTAACACCTCCACTCCTAGCATATCGATTTCTTCCCTCTTCTTCCAATCCATCCCCTATCTTCCTTCTCTCTGGACGTCGGTTCTCTTTTGTCGACGCCCACGAAGGAGATGCGCCGGTA
>CAIGRT010030070.1:0-15199 GCA_903798405.1 Fraxinus platypoda
TCTACTTTTTAACCACATATTTTTTCAAAAATTCATTCAAAACTTTGTTTTTGGCAAATAATGACTACCAAACATGCCATCCACGATGGCGAAAATAAGTTATGAAAATTGAAAAAAATAAATGTGGGTCCCAGTGTTTTAGACAAGATCTTTTCAGGCATTATTTTTGACTTTCTTTGTTTCGACTTGTTTGACTTAGAATGCTTTGAAAACGGCATTCATATTGTATTAATATATATGTAAGAGAATCTCATCCGTTCGATTCTAAGTATCCCACAAAAAGATTCCCATCTCAGCACTCCATTTCAAGCATTACTATTACTTATACGCAACTTATAAGTCAAAAGTTCTCATTCTCCCGATTCAACCATAGAGTGAAATTGCAGGTGGAGGGCCAAGTTTTGGATCAATCCTCGTTGCTTTTGATTTGGTAAATGTTCTATCTTTTTCTTCCATTATGATGACATGAACAAATAGTTTTCTGGGCAGTTTTTATTTACCGCTTCAGTATCTGTTTTCAATTTTGATACGAAATTTGGATTTTATATTGTGAATTATGTTTACTTCTTCATATAGCTTTGACTTTGTGGATCTTGAGTCGAGAGAATAAGTATAATTAAGCTCCATGAAATCGAACATTTCGAACGGAATAGCAAAAATGGACTTGACTTACGTAACTGACTCCAAATTTATTGAGAAAATAGCTTGGTTAGTGTTTAATCAAGATGGGTTTATTCGTGCTTTGTACTTCGACTCTTTAAAGGCTTGATACCGTTTGATTTGTTTATTTCTAACCGACTTATCTTCTACCATTTTTGATATTTCTTCGATCTGATAGGATTTTGTCGAGTGATTTAAAGATGTATCTGGTGGAGAGTAAAGGAGGTGCAATAGGATGTATGCTCCTTTCTTTATTTTTCTTAGGCACATGGCCTGCGATTTTGACGCTCCTGGAAAGGCGTGGTCGACTTCCTCAGCATACTTATCTTGATTATACAATGACAAATCTATTAGCTGCTGTTATCATTGCTTTTACATTTGGTGAAATTGGAAATAGTACAATTCAAAAGCCAAATTTCCTAAATCAGCTCTCTCAGGTTGGTTTTCTTGTGAACTTGAGCTATTTATAATCCTAACAAGTTCAACTTTAATTGTGTTTTCGACAAATTATTGTAGGATAACTTCCCTAGTGTTTTGTTTGCAATGGCTGGGGGGGTTGTCCTCAGCCTCGGAAATCTGGCGACTCAATATGCTTGGGCATTTGTTGGTCTGTCAGTGACCGAGGTGATCACTTCGAGCATAACTGTTGTCATAGGTATTACTATTTCTTATACATTGATGGCATGTTCCGTGGGGACGATTAGATAGTATTGAAGTTTTACGTGCTGCTTGTCTTGTAACAGGGACAACCTTAAACTACTTCTTAGACGACAAAATTAACAGAGCCGAGATTCTATTTCCTGGTGTAGGATGCTTTCTGATTGCTGTTTGTTTTGGTTCTGCTGTGCATGCATCCAATGCTGCAGATAATAAAGCAAAACTCACTAGTTTCTCCAAAGATAGCGCAGCGTAATAATCATGCTATAGAACGAAGAGCTCGACTACTTGTTTTTGAGGTTTATTTATCGATCTTGTTGATTTGTAAAATTTTGACATGAACTCGAACAGGATAAAGGATGCACCTATCTCCAATGAAACGAATGCAAACAGCAGTATAAAGGAAGACTTGGAGAATGGACTTGGTACTAAGGAGAAGGCAAAATTTGGTACAGCACATTTTCTTATAGAACTCGAGAACAAAAGAGCAATTAAGGTTAGTGAATGTCTGTACCTTCCTCTCGAGTAATGCATACCTAACACGCACTTCTGTATTAAAAAGTTACTAAAAGTTTCGTAATTTCCATATCTGTGTTTGCAGGTATTTGGGAAGGGAAGTTTAATTGGCTTAGCCATAACTTTCTTTGCTGGATTCTGTTTCTCTCTCTTTTCACCGGCATTCAACTTGGCGACTAATGATCAGTGGCATACATTAAAATCTGGCGTTCCTCACTTAAGTGTCTATACTGCATTCTTTTATTTCTCAGTATCATGTTTTGTAATCGCCATCATTCTAAATATCAGTTTTCTGTATCGTCCCATTCTAAACTTGCCCAAATCATCGATAAAGGCTTACTTATCTGACTGGAATGGTCGAGGTTGGGCCCTTTTGGCTGGACTTTTGTGCGGGTTTGGGAATGGTCTTCAATTTATGGGAGGTCAAGCTGCTGGATACGCTGCAGCAGATGCCGTTCAGGTTAGTTCGATTATGCACAAATATTGATTCTACACCATATTAAAGAACCTCGCCATAAGGTTGTCTGTGAATGAATTTTATAATTGATGCGCTTCAAGCATTCAAAGAAACTCGTTTAGGTCTAAAACTCGTTCTTTTTGCTCCTACTGAAACTCGTATGGTCCTTGTTTGGTGTAGCTAAAAGTCTTATTTTTAATAGGTTTGATAAAAGTTGATAAAACCGATGGGGTTTGAAAGTTGATAAAAATTGTAGATTCAATGAATATGTAGTTAAAATTAATTGTTGACTTTGATTTTTATTCTTATCAAATTTTAAGTCACACTAAACAGGGGCATAGTGTATCTTTTACTCCTTTCTTGGTATGAGTTATTTGGTAACTGCATTTGAGCAGGTTCAAGTATATGACTTGTGCTCTTTTAGGTTCTTTAAATTTCCTCATAAACTATGCTTAGGGGTTGTTTGATAAAACTTTTGAAAGAAGTTTTAGCAGATTTCGATAAAAGTTGTTGGTTCAATGAAATGTGCGGTTAAAATTAATTATTGACTTTAACCTTAACTTTTTTGTAACTCTTTAAGCTATACCAAATGAGCACTAATTTTATTCATTCGTAACTGCAGGCACTTCCACTTGTTAGCACGTTTTGGGGTATACTTCTGTTTGGCGAGTATCGAAGATCATCAAGAAGAACCTATGTACTCCTTGTGGGGATGTTGTCGATGTTTATCGTGGCTGTTGGTGTCCTTATGGCTTCATCCGGACATCGAAAATAATCCTGATTACAGAGAAGAATGTTTGAAGGGTTCGCCAAATGGAAAACGATGTTAAGACGTAATGAAGTAATGATCAAATACATAGGAAAAACGTACAAAAACAAGTGTAGATGTGTATGATAAAACCATTCATTATAAAACAGTACTGGTTTTAAGAATCTTGCATGATTTTTCTTGTGTTCCTTCATGGATATATTTGGTCTTATATTTTTTCTATTGGAAAAGATAAAATGGAAATGGTCAAATAGTGCAATTTTTCCCCTTCAACTAGCTGGAAATTGGGCTCTGCAGAAAACTCTGAGACTTGAATCTGTACAAAGATTCTACTATTAGTCAAGATGGAGTAGATCAACAAAAGTCCAGTGGAATGGAAAGACTTCTTAAAGTTCAGTAATAATATATAATTCGTGCAGCAACAAAAGGGTCCTCAACCCAGTGGTAGACCATTTGACTAGTGATCAAAGAGGTCACCGGTTCAAACCTAATAGGAACCTCGAGTCGACTCCATGGCCCAATGGATAAGGCGCTGGTCTATAGATTCTGGTTCGATCCCAGACGAGTCGAGTTTTTTAATTTATTCTACCTGTCAATTTTGTCTATTCTTTCATACTTTGTCGCTTTTCCGAGCGGAATTTTATGAAATACACACAAGCAAGGCAATGAAACCTCAAACACTACAATCTGCATATCATAATAGCATCTGCAGCAGAATGCCACTAGCAAAATGAAATGCTACTTTGCATCATTTTGATATATACATAGCTCAAGTGAATCAAAGTATTCGAAATACTATGTACTAAACAATCACTATATGGTTAGTCGCTTCTCAGTATGACATTCGACTAAAACGTCGAAAACTTTCTTCTTTTGTGTAATATACTCGAAACGCATGAGAATTAGTTGATTTACACACAGGGTCCCTTCGACAAGAAAAAAGAATAAAAAGATACAAAATCAACTAACTTATTCGAATGGTGTGCCATTACATTAGGCAAGAAGAGTTGGAAATCACGACTATATGTTTGAGAGGCAGAAATCACAACTATATTTTTTCGAGAAATTATTATTCTAAGGGGTTAAATTTTTCGAAAAGTAGTTCATTTGGGACCATACAAATTTAATTACTTATTGGAGGATGGTACGCTGAAAGGAAAGGTATTTGGACAAACTTGTAGTGTCAAAAAGACGGAATTGAAATAATTAGCTCGCTTGAATGACAATAACTTGAAAATATTAAGCTCTCGTTTGACAACCCTTATATAAATTTTTTTTTTCTGACTCATTTTAAACTACACATTCTTACAATAAAATATTTTGCAAGTAAATAAATAAAAAAAATTCTACTTTTTAACCATAATTTTTTCCCCAAAATATCACTATTCCAAAACTTATTTTCTCAAAAAAAAAAAAGAATATCATTTTAATGGTTATCAAACATGGACTAAAATAAAAGTGAATAGACTACATGAATAGTATGAATTAGGGTGGAGTTCTTGAGGAAGAACTATTTGTTATTTTTGAAAAAAATTCGGGCTCTTGCTATAATTTTTAATTAGTTGCTTTGTTTTTGCTTACTTAAAGAGATGTCAAATTCATTTTTCTAGGTGGTTTTAAGTTTTAACCTTCATAATGGACGGAATGACGAATTTTGTTACTCAACTAAAAGTTCGTGAATGGATTGTGCTAAAAAAAAAATTGAGGATAGATTAGTAATATTTTGTAAAGGTTGGAGACGAAAGCGCATATTTCCTAAAAGAATGTGGACCTATTTGCAATTAAGTGTATAGGTTTGGGACTATGGTGCAATTTTCCAAAAATATACAAAAGCCCCCGGCGAGGATCGAACTCGCGACCTTTCGCTTACGAAGCGAACGCACTACCACTATGCTACGGAGGCAAGTTGTTGATAGCTCTTTCTTTTTAAATGTTTAATTGTTTTTAATTTATCTAAAACCATTCACACCTCCTACTAAAGCTTGTTGCGAGAAACTAGGTTTTACTGAGAAAGTACGCAAGCATAGAGATGTGTGGAATAGCACTGATTGCCTGTGGAATTAAGATCGATTTATCACTTTTGATCCCCAATTTAACATCTCCGCGCCCTCAATTTTCGCAGAACTGCGTAATTTTCTGAAAATATTCAATTTTATTGCAAAAATTTGGAATTTGATATTTTTTCCAAGTAGCTAATTATATGTTAAAATGCCAGCCTTTGTTTTCGGAGGATGACATAAAAGCAACTCTGCGAAGGAGGGGTCCCGACAGCTTAGGAACGAGAAATATTTTGCTTCATCTCAATATTGGAAAAGATTACAGCACTTTATCTTCTTCTGTTGGGAATGAAGGGTCAGCAGAAGATGGATTTGGGAGTGAATTTTTTGGGAAATTGCAATTTATTGGTGCAACATTGCAACTTAGAGGAGTCAATCCTGTTGTTCAGCCGTTAGTTGATGCATCCGGCAATGTCCTTATTTATAATGGTATGATTATGAACTTTTCTTGTCAAATCAATTGGCAATATATGTTCAATGATCTATTTATGCGATTTTGGATTGTTTTATCGAATATTAGAGTTGAAGTTGATATTTTCCTTAACTTAAAGCGCACTCTGTGTCATTGGAAGTTTAATTTCTGCGCTGTAACATATTGGTCTTTAGATATTTTAGTTAAGTTGAACTTCAAGAATTGAGAGGATTATGTTTTATTTCTTTTATTCATATATTCTAAAATTGAGTTAATACCTATTTTCAATCAATCATCTATCTGCCATTGCCAAATGAAAGTAAAAACCCGACATTAACTCGACACATGACACTGCATGGGATAGCTGAATGGATGATGCAGACATAAGTGGAAATAACTATGAACACAAGATTTCTAACTCTTGATTTGCGCGCTGGTTGGATCAAGCATTAGAAGAAATTCTTCAATGTTTTATTAACATTCAGAATTTAACCATAAAAAACAGTAGGCTTGAAGTGTTTAAATAGATTACCTAAGTAGAAAAAAAAACCCTAAACCCACAAAAGGCAATATTATCCCTAACTTAAAGTGCAAGTTCTAATAATAAAAATAAAACTACAAAATAATTAAATAAACGACTTCATCATTCTCCTCTTGCTGGAAAAGATTTACCCTTGAATCTTGCACCATTATTTTATCCGAAGTCTTGTAATAGTGGTAAATCATTAGTGAATTCTTCCATATTATATCTGCAATTTTTGGTTTAGTTGTAAGAAAAAAATTTGGGTGCATAAAAAATTCCACCGATTTGTAGATGGCTCATTCCATTGGTAGCGCACCATCTTGAACATGCTTAGTCCATTCAACTCATGTCAATTGCCCAGCTTCAAAAATGGACATATCCCCTGTTTAGGCTCCGTTTTTCCTAAAATAAATTTTTCCAAAATTCATTTTCAACCGCATGTTCTCCCATAAAAAAAAGGTTGCACGTAAATCCAACCTTTTCCTTATTTTATTAATCACACATTTTCCAAAAAATTACTATTTCAAAACACATCCGGCATCCCCTCCCAAAAAATCTCATTTTAATGGAGCACAAACATGGGCATAATTTCTAGTACGTCCCATAAAGAAGTGTTCCACCACTAGTGTGCTCATCAACCTGCTTCCAAAGCAGTATCCTGCCTGTTTCACCAACCTGTTTAATGGCTGGTTCCAAGGCAATGAATGATGTCAAACACCAGCATGTTTCTAGACCTAAAATTCTGCCACAAGCCTTAACTATTAGAGCTGAGTTTGTTGAGTTTTCCATCACTGCATGATTTGTGTTTATTTCCTTCCCAAACTCCATTTGATTTCCCCCTAATTAACTGCCTCTATATCCTTAATGACAAAAAAGCTCTTCTCAATATTTTTTTGGACGTACTTGTCGTTTTCTATAATTGATTTGATTTCTTCATTGACAAAATCACCCACCTGATCTTCTAGGATTTCCAAATTTGCTGCCACTAAGATTGCCTTAAAGTGCTTGGACCATTGTTTGTATATCTGGACATCTGGCTCCTCATAAAATATTTGTGGACCGTTATAATCTTCTCCTAAATCAGCATCTAGCTCGGGATTGAAAGGGACGAAGGATAATAATCGCCGTTGGATTCCTCCTTCATTATCAAATCCACATGAGTTGCTGCCCGACCTAGGCCCACATATCTGTTGTGTCGATCTCTATAGCCGCCTCCAATGGCATCTAACAATACCAATTGTTGAGCCTTCAACTCATCCATATGTTCTCTAACAAATTGATTCGTTGGTAGATTTATGTCATGCCCTTTTAGTCTCACCCAGGCTTCCCAAACAGCAACCAGTCTCTATCAGGAATGTTGTTGCGCTCTGATATCTACTTGTGTAGACAAAAGTGCAAGGAACGATGAACACATGATCCCTAACTGTTGATTGGCACACGAATACCAGTTGGATCAAGAGTTTGAAGAAACTCTTCAATGTTTTGTTAAAATTCAAAATGAAGCACAAAACAATAGGCTATGAAGTGTTTAAATAGATTACCCAAGTAGGGAAAGGAAAAAAAAAAAAAAAAACAAAGGGCAAAATTATCCTTAACTTAAAGGTCAAGTTATAGTAGTAAAAACAAAACTATGAAATTATTAAATAAACGACTTCGTCAATGAACAATAGTTGAACTATGAAAGATGCATATTTAAAATGGATACCTCACCTGGCCCTCATGATCTCAATAGTATCAAGACACCTACATATCAAGTTCTACGCCCTCTAAATCCTTCTGTTCCTTAACTTATTTTTAACTTGTATGTGACATTGCAGAATTTTATCATGCCTGGAATAGTGAAAGTAATGTATTTTTTCTCGAATTTTTTTCACATATGTATTCACAAAATTTGATTTGTTCAGAGATCTGCACATTATTCTTGAATAAATGGTGTTAATTCATTCCTGAATATATATTGTTGGGCAGATGGTTTGTTGAATTTGTTTCCTGTATTGCTCGTTTGTTGAAAATTATTTACCTTTTTTGTGGACTTGATGTTATGATTTTAAGGTGAAATATTTGGAGGAATTCATCTCAGCAGTGATAGCAACGACACGGAGGTTCTTATGCAATCTCTAGAACAGTGCTGTTCTTGTATTTCCCATGAAAACAGTAGATGTTCTTGCCCTTCTGGAGGAAGAATGAATTCTGTTCCAGAACTTCTTTCACGAATCAAGGGGCCATGGGCTTTGGTTTATTGGCAGGTAACTTTGTGTGGTAAGTTTCTGTTTGTGATGATTCCAAATGATACTGAAATACGAGATGCTTCATGTTCATTGTATTTGGTTACTCTACCTTAATTGATTGATGCTTGTAGGATAGTTCAAAAACCTTGTGGTTTGGACGAGATGCGTTTGGGAGGCGGAGTCTTCTAGTTCATTGGCCAACACCAGATGATTCTAGGCTATTGCTATCTTCCGTGTCACCATGTCCTTCCTCGCACCAGAGTTATGGTACATACTGCTCTGTGGACACTTATATTCTTTCCTTTTAGATTGTATTTTGTTGCTCATTCTTGAAAGACAAATAAATACAATGAAAGGTAAATTAACTTGTCAGTGCCAAGAAGTGACTGTGCTGCCTTTTTGTATAGTTGATATACTTTGGATAAATCCGTCCTTCCTCTCTCTTCTTCCATGCCCAAAGAACTAGAAGGGGTTCCAAGTAAAAAAAAAAAACATAGGACCTTGAATATCAATTTACCCCGGCCGGCAACTGGTATAGTTGGAAAAATGTATAAATCTCTCATATTTTCAACTTCTACCCAAATTATCTTTCCAAATATAAAAATGGCCTTGAGGGTGTTCTTTATTTTGCATATAACTTCCTTGTAATTTTTGTTCCAACTTAGTAGAAACCCAGAATAACGGCATTGGTGTTCCTGTTAATCCATTGGGAAATAATTTATGAATAGCCAAACAAATGATGCTTCTGACCATATTGAATGAATGTCGCTTCATTGTAAGTTTGTATTATTTTTTTACATTTTCTTGTAGCATTTCTCATTGGGTAAATCTCCTCTAGTTTATGGTGCCTTTTTCATCTGTCCATGTTCTGTGCTTAGTTCATCTGTTTTACAAACAGTCCCGTTACATTCTTTTCCAGATTTTGGTGAAGAAGGAACTCTTGACCTTAATTTCTGGGTAGAGCTATCATGTGGTGTATACAGTGTCTCCTTGGATGCCCCAGACATGGATGGGTCTCTGATTGGCAAAGTTCGGAAACATGAGTGGACTGATTCCGAGCTAAAAGAACTTATCACATGGGAGAGAGCTGCTGTACAACCCAAACCTGAGGATTTAAGTACTTCCCGTGGAAAAGTATCCGCCAGCCAAAAGGACAGGCTCTCAGCTCTTTCATCTGAATTAGGTCTGCATCAAAACCGTGAGGCAGTTAGAACAACATCCAGCATTTTTTTTTTTTGGCTTTGACATTAATGGACTGTATGATCAAATTTTAGTTGTCTACACCAACAATTTGATTTCTCTTGTAATAACTTCTGATTGTACGAGGCTAAAATTGTTTTAATTGCCTCTCTTTTGATTTTCTACAGGGTCTTTACAAATTGCACCTTTGCCAACATCTCAGAAAGTGCTGATTGCTCTGAGAGAATCTATCATGCGACGCACCACCTTATATAAAATATACAAGGTTTGAACATGACCTTCAATGGTCGGCTTGACTATGTATATGATTGTATCAGAAGCGAAATAAGTTTTTATACATAGATTTACTTTTAAGGTATTATACAGCACCTTTAAAAGTAGAATGTCTTGGATTTTTTGACGTAAATTTACCTTGAACTGGGTGCTTTGTTAATATAAACGCTCAATTTTTTTTTTCCTTCAGATTTATTTTAGTTTTTCTTTCTTTTTTTTTAACTTTTAAGTAGTTGGCTTGACTGTTCTTTCAATAAATGCCTAGGCTTTTCCAATCGACCATAGACAAGAGAGATATGCTCCAGTGGCAGTGCTTTTTTCTGGTGGTTTAGATTCTATGATTATTGCAGCATTACTGCATCAGTGCATTGATCCTGAATGTAAGTATTCCATCCATGAAAGTTGGCCTGTTCTTCGCTTTGCCTGATCCTATATGCCCCCAAACAGTGCCTTGTCAGGATTTTGAACTTTGATAGTATATAGTTATATTTCACTTGGAGTACATCTCTACCTGTTTTAGCTGTTTGATAATTCTTCCTTCGGCGGAAGTTTCATTTAATGCTGAATTCTGTGACTTGCAGATAAAATTGATCTGCTTAATGTAAGCTTTGATGGTGAGTCTGCTCCTGATAGAATCTCAGCCAGGGCAGGATTGAAGGAACTTCAAAAGAATGCACCATTAAGGAGGTATGCTGTTTAGTTTTTGCTTACATCAGATGTTATCACTGTTTAGTTGCCCAAGTCTGAGGTGGATTTGAAATGCACCAATTAGTCATAATTATCTGGTTTAGAGTGTTCTAGAATCATTAAAATGGGTCCAAGTTTCTGATTGAGTTAGGAAGCTTTTAGAAATATTTGCTTTTCTGACTTGCCTCCTAGTGTTATTTACTTCTCAGATTCATACTGATATTACACAGTACACATGATCATTTCTATACTCATTTGCCCTCATGTTACATAATCCATCCCACCAGAATAATCATCATTTTGCCTTTCCACCATATTTGTGATTTTGCAGATGGAATCTCATAGAGATTGATGCTGATTTACTGAAGTTGACCTGGGAGACCAAGCATGTCATGTCACTCATAACTCCAGCAAAAACCTACATGGTACAGTTCTTATCTGAAAAAATGTTTTGAGCTTTGCTTTCTGTGCTCTGAGATGTGGCCAGTGTGCTTGTTTTAAGTGTTATGTATATGTTAGCAGCTTGCATAGCTGGAACAGTACTTTGACAATATATTCTTGTTTTCTATTTTAAAAGTGACGTACTTTATTTCATATTCTTTAGAAGAAGAGCCATTAATGAGATTGAAAATGAGGTTAAGATTTAGTCTATTTTGAAAAAAAACCAAATACTAACGCTCAGTGTTATGACATTAAAGTATGGATTATGTTTTTCCTATTTTCACTATTTTGAATTCAAAATTTCAGTTGTGGTAAGTTAATGCTTTTATTTTGAATTTGCCTTTTGTGTTGGTAGAATGCAGAAGTAGTATCATAATTTTGGGGCATCGAAATTATGGAAAATTTTATGGGCAGGATGTAACAAAACTTATTTGTAAAATATTTGTCATCAAAGCCTCCGATGTTCACCTTGTTGTTTCAGGACCTGAATATAGGCTTAGCATTATGGTTGGCAGCGGGGGGAGATGGATGGCTTTCTGAAACAATGAGCAGTGCAGAGGGTGCACAGTGCCAACGTGTCAAGTACAAGTCTGAGGCCAGGACTCTCTTAGTTGGTTCTGGTGCTGATGAACAATGTGCTGGATATGGTCGGCATAGGACAAAATATAGGAATGGAAGGTGATTCTTTCATATGCATTTAATAAAATGTCCACAATGCCTACAGAAGCTGTATCATTTTGTTCAACCTGGAGCTCTCTAAACGTGAAATTGGACTTAGAACATTTTCCCAATAGACACAAACATGAGAAGTCTCCGAAGTTTTCTTTCTTTTTTTTCTTTTCTATGTTTCTGCCAACTTTTCCCTGTTTATCGTAACTGTTGGTGGTAACTTGCCTAAAAAGAGGCGGGGACCAAAGAACCACCAGGTAGTCGAGGACGTTTTCTATATTTTATTTATGTCCTATTCTATCAATTTGATTCTAACTCCCTCTCTTTTTCTTGTGAAACGGTGCTTCAACATGCTCATCACCAGTTGGCTTGGGCTGCATGAGGAAATGAAATTAGACATGCAAAGAATTTGGAAGAGAAACTTAGGGAGAGATGACAGATGCATTGCTGATAATGCCAAGGAGGTTTGCAGAAACTCGAATTGAATAAGAATTATGACTTTTGCATTGCAATAACATTTTATTCATATTCAAACTATTATTAATGGTTTGGTTATTTGTCTTCATAAGGCGAGGTTTCCATTTCTGGATGAAGACGTCATAAGGATTTTGCTTGATATTCCTCTATGGGAGATTGCTGACCTTAATCAACCAAGTGGAACAGGTGATAAGAAAATTCTGAGAGAGGTGAGCCTATTTCTTTTCTCTCATTTCTGTCAAATTTTATCTTTTAGGAGATCTTTATGTTATGACTTGTTGAGGAAAAGACTTGTAATAAAGTGGAGCATCTTGACTCTTGTGGAATTGAATTCACAAGTTTCAATTATTTTTATCCTAGACATTTTATTAACGTGCCCCTCTTGGTGAAAATTAGCTGCAAGAGCACCTTGTTTTTGTTGTTTATTGTTGAATCTGGAACAAATGCAAAACAGGTTCTTCTAGTGAATATTGGTCTCTCCTTGACCCCGTTTATTTACCTTAAAAGTCCATTTTGAAGTGTCAGGTTGCAAATATCTATCTACCAAGATCTCATTCAGAAGGAAAAAACACGAAAGCTCTTCTTTGAGGCAATAATATCATAAATCAAGTTGATCTCTATTTTTTCATTTTTTCCGTTTAGAACATGAGCATCAAATTGATCCCGATGTAGAGGTATCGTTTGGATCTTTACAATGCACACCACCATGTATCATTTGATGCTATTGCGAAGAGCTATTTAGTTAGGGTTCAGATACAGGCGTTTATTATGTGCATGGATTTGTGTTGGACATGTGAACTGTCAAATTCTAAGGGCTGGGGTCTTGGGTCAAAAAGTATACTGACTTTGGATATGTATGGGGATATGCTATTCATAAAGTTAATAAAATGACATTAGAGTATGTAAAGACATTTCAAGTAAATTTGCATCTGAAGAAAAATCAGATTACTGGATTTAGAAGATCTGTGGTAATTGAAAAGTGATATAAACAAACATACATTTTTGTATGATGTTTAGTAAATTATGGTGGTAGCTTAATATTTGAGACGTATAGGGCGTCAAGGAGTTATTTGTTTTTTATGGTTTGACATCAGTCTCGATTAGTCGAGTCCACGGGTACGGATGATACGTTCAATGTTGGGTTAACAGACGGTAGAATTTTCTCTCCAATATGTGAAATGGTGAAGTACACGATTAACTGAATATATCGAGCTGAAAAGTAAAAGATTGTATCAATATATCTTGCGTTTTGAAGGATTTTTTTATTTGATAATATCAAGAAAAATACCTGTGTTATTTTATTTTCTCCATTTCAGCATATTTGTCTATAATTATTAATTTATGTGGCTATATTTGCAGGTTGCCCGACTGCTTGGACTGAACGAAGCAGCTATTCTTCCCAAAAGGGCAATCCAGGTGTGTATTCCTGTTCACAATAGTTTGTCTTGTGGCTCCAGTGATCCTTCTGTCTTTTTATTCCTTGCACAAAAACTGTGTATTTTACAGGCAACACTTTCTTACAAAAGTGGTTTGTGCTGATGATCATCTTACATTTTTCCCCATTCGTTTTTCAGTTTGGTTCTAGGATTGCAAGGGAATCAAATCGACAAAACTTTGGAAGTAATCGTTCAGCAAACCAAGCATCAGCAGGAAGTGCGGTGATATACAGGCCATCAAACTAGAAACATTGCCACGAGGCTATGAAACTGTATGTGTCGTTCTGGAGTTCTACGAGCATGCTTCTTGAAGCTTCGTAAAGCTTGTATGGAGACAGGCTACAGAAGTCGGCTGGCTATGGAAATGTCTCCACAAGGACATCATGCCTTCATTTAGAAGCGCTGTATACAAGAACTTTGTTTGACTCTTATCTTTGTCGATGAATGCCTAAGGAGATTTAAGGCACCATTTTGTACTATCATGTTGCTTTAGTCGGTCCATGGTACTACATCATGACCAGAAATTGGAGCCTGGATACATCATGCTCCTCCATTTTTTTGTACTTTATTATTATTATTATTATTGAGTTTGTACCAAGGAGTGTAGATGGAACTTCATCGTTTGCAATAGAATGATTGATTATCTAGGTTTCGATAAATTATGATTAATTATAAATTGTGTTAATAAAAAAAAAATCATTATCTCTAATAAATGAAAAAGTATTGTTTGTTGATTTACCATTAATTTGTTGAACTGCTTGCTCTAAAAACTTTAATCGTTAAAAAGCCTACTAGTGTAACATCTTCAAGTGCCATTCACGTTAGAATGAAAAAAAATAATACTTTAAAAAAATTCAATAGAAAGGGGATGTTAGCCTCTTTTGGTACGGCTTTATTTTTTGTAGAAGTACGTTTTATAAAAAGGTTTTTTTGGTTGGATAAAGCTCTTTTAAAAATTATTTAAATATGTATAAAAGCAAATTTTTAGATTTAGAAGTACCTTCAACTTTTTAAAATTCTTGCCAAATGGGTCATGTAAAACGGGCCATTATAACTGTTGCAGAACAGGCCCAATGCCATGGCCACCTATCCGAAAAATGGCACAATTTGAAGGATTATGTTATATGTACCGAATTTTTTTGTCGAATCTTTTACTTACTACTCACGATGGAGATGAGAACCACATTGTCGAAATTTTTAAATACATGGACTCCGCACATTATATGAGAGGGTTAATCCGTTATCTACAAACCATTATATACAAACCATTATATAAACATGGATCAACCCCAATTTGAAATATGAACCCAACACAATATAACAGAAGAAGGGAAATTACAAAAAATCAGATGTATAATTTACACCAATTCAAAAATCAGGTTGAAAGTTTAATTATTAAAAAATCAGGTATTTTATTTTATATATCAAACCATAAATCTATCCAAACCCTAAAATAATCAATTTCTTTCAACTCTCTCACTCTCTCACCATTTCTCTCCACTCCGTCCACTGCTCGCCGCCTCCACCTCCTTCTCCCTCCCTAGCAGCGTCGAGGCGTTGCTGCCGTTCATAGCAGCATCGCGACGCTGACAACAGCGCCGAGCCTCCACCGCCCGCCGCCTCCACCTGCTTCTCCTCCCTCCCCCTCTCTAGCAGCGCCTCGACGTTGTTGGTGTCTGGGTTAGCTATGTTGGTGGATGGTTGTAGGTGTATGGGTCGGCTGTGTTGGTGGATGGT
>CAIGRT010030081.1:0-20305 GCA_903798405.1 Fraxinus platypoda
ACTAAGATAAAAAGCTAGATTGTCTAACCAAATATTTTTACATGCTTGTGTGTTTGTTGTTATTTAGATTATAATTTTGTTTGAGAATAAATAAATGCTTAAGTTTGAGGGTATTTGATAAGTGTATTTTATTTGGGGTCTAAAATAGCGTATTTGATAGTTTTTCTGATAAAATATATCCTAAATTGTTGTATTTTATGTTATATGGGTAAAACTCAATGGTTGGACGAGGAATTGAAAGAAAGAAGCAAAAAATAGTGAAAAATAGCAAAATTCAAAGTTTGGGGATCAAATTGAAAATATTCAATAGTTGATTCGGACCAAAAGACGAGTTGGAAGATTTTTAGGAGACAATTGGATGGAATTTGAATTCAAAAAGGAATGGAATATGATTAAAATCAATTTCCAATCGCACAAGTTATATTCCAGATTTTTAGTTGAGGATTGTGACCCATTTTTGGCATAGNATGATACGTCGAATATTTTTAGGGATAATTGGATGAAATTAGAACTCAAAAAGGAATGAAATATTATCAAAATATTATCAAAATCAATTTCCAATCGCACAAGTTATATTCCAGATTTTTAGTTGAGGATTGTGACCCATTTTTGGCATAGTAAACATTCGAATTGGAAAAATCCTATTTTTATCAAAGTTGTATCCCTTCGAGTTATCTTTCCAAAGCATTTTGAATCGATTCAATCGGATATCTAAAGAGAAAGTTATGGCCAAAATACTGACTACTGTGCAGAGACAAAAAATTCGCTCGCGAAGATAACTTTCTTTATTCGATTGGAACTCTTTTGAAAGTCAATTTGGACGTGATTTTCAACCAATTTTCGACTCTTAAAAATACTAACAGCAGAATATGTATTGGGGGACCTCTTAAATACATCTCATACTTCAATACTTATTAATTATTATCATCAAAGTAGGAGAATTCATTGTTTTTGTGAGAAAATTGAAAAAGATTTGCAAGAATTCAATCAATTGAATATTCAAGATTCATCTTTTCAATTAATCAAAAATTCGGGCTATATCTTTTCACTTAAATATGATTTCTTGTCATTTCAATATGTTAGACTAATTTTATACATTGCTAGGATGAGATGAACCATTGTTATGATATTTTTAGTTTTTAATTAATTTTTTTTTACTTTAATTTGATTTGATTTGTGGGTGTTTATTATCGTTTATCGTTTTTTTTCAATTGTTTGATCACCAATTGAATTATAAGTGGATTTTATTGTTATCGAGAGAGATAATGGGATTTAAGCACATTATAATAAACATTGTAAGATTCGAGTGCTTGTTAATGGATTTATCATGTTTGCATCTTTCATCGAGAGATAGAAGGATCACATGAAGGGAATAAATTTAATCGCTATCGAGAGAGGCTTTCAATTAAATTAGGAACATTGACCAACATGAATGATTTCAAATGATTTCAAATTGTCACTGTTCACTATGAAATTCGTATGCCGCAAGCGCACGGGTCGCGTTCAAGTAATAAAGTGGACCTTAAGAGTCCGGATTGTCGATCCCACGAGGAATGTATACTTTGGAATTACGCACTCTAATCGATTTTAATTTTAACAACAAAANGACATCTTAGCAATGCATCTCACATATTTGAATAAAAATACATTTACTTACTTTCATTAGTTTTAATTGATAATTTAGATATTTGTATAAAAAAAATCACAAAATTTGTTTGCTATTCGATTAAAGTTGGAATTAATTTTAACTCGATCAAACACGTAGTCCTCGTGGGTTTGACACTCTATTCACTACTTTATTACTTGTCCACGATCCAGTTCACTTGCGGGAAACCAAACGATCAAACTTGTAAAAGGAAATTTTCAGTGCTATTACATACCGACAACATCATAGATTGGAGATAATCGAGATATAGTTATGAGAATATGGCTTATCTTTTGATTTTTATTTTTCTTTAAAAAAAAATAAAATGTAAGCATGTAAGTGTGTTGGATTGGTTCCGTTAACCAGCAGTTTGAGGCTTTAAATCATGGCTGAATCAACCCACTATGGTTTTGCGAAGAAAAAAAAATCAATTACTTGTGTCAAACCGACCCAAACCGGTTCAGTTTGATTGGTTTGATCGGTTTTTCCACCCAGGCCTACTCCTAAGCACTAGTTCTCGAGAAGGAAAGAAACAAATTGTTCATTATAGACCTTTGCTTAGCTATTAACTACGTATTGATGGAGGGTTATTTAACAAACTTATTAGGGTAAAAGAGAATAGAAGGAATGGAAAAGTAAGGGGCCAATAACATATTTGTTCTTTGTCTATGCTTTAGGTTGAACACCTAACCCAAAAGAAGATTAAAGCTAGATTTATCTATTTATTTTTGGTCACATTGTTTATAATTATAAGCTGTCAATGGCTTATAAGTTATTCAATTATAGTGCTGGACTGCCTTTGAACCAACTTTTAAGGACTAAAGTTTGTGATATGATAAGATATCTGCACTTAAGTTTTACTTTTAGTTACTTATTTCATTAGTGTATGCGAATATTTACAGAAAATTAAAGTAAAAATATATGATTGAAAATGAATAATTTTTAAATAAACCGTGCCAAACAAATGCATATAAGCCAAGGAAAACTAGATTATATATCAGCCATGCCCTATTTCCCCACCCAAATTATAGTTCTCATTGACCGCTATCATTTCTTCCAAACCCAACAAAATAATTCACATAGAGCTCAAGGACAAATGACATAGAATCGACCTAGTGTGTATCTACATTTATGGACACAATCATTCAATAAAAAGTAGCAATGGCCAATGACCCGGCACCACCAAAATACAGGTCTTGTCGTGACATGGTAAGTCGACTTGTTTGACACATCTAAGTCTTGCACTAGTTTTATCGTAAGTTGAGATTCATAAATACGTAAATACAAGTGTATATATACCAATTTATCAATACAAACAAACAAGTGGCAATGGCTTGCCCGGCAAACCAAATACAGGTTATGTCATATCATGTTATGTCAATCATTTTGATACTTTCAACTCTACATCTGTTTTATCGAACTAGAGAGTTGTAGACTTGTATAATGTATGGACCGTATGTGTGTATGAGCTCGTTTGTCATGACTTTTGCTTTTACTTTTGTTAGAAAAGTTTTTGAAGGAAGCTGTCTTAATTTTGTTTGAAAACTAATTTTTAAAGAGCTTTTTATTTCAGAAATGCTTTTAAAGGAAGCCACATTTGACTCGCTACCTCTAAAAATTTTTAGGTTTCAAAATCTCATTTTGTCTTTTCAAAAATCATGTCAAATGGTCCTAGGTATGTTTAGGATCCATTATATACATACACAACCAGCCATTGTGTTGGAATGAATGGAATCTTTATTTGATGAACGCCGATTAATCTGAAAAATGTGAGTAGCATTTCTTTGGAGTGGTGACAAAATGATAGCAATTCTCAAATTTTTAGTTATTTTTTTGTAATTTTGTGTTTTGAAAAGTATTTTTTGAAGAAAATATGAATATGTTATTTAAAGTTATTCTGTCTTCTTCATCTTTTCATATAGTAAATACTAAATAGTATGTATTACCGCTCAACTATTTAAATATTTTTATTTTCACTACATGCTGATTAATGGATATCTTGTTATTAAATAATGCAATACTCGTTACCATAAAGTATAACGAATATACCAATTATTCTCAAGGATCGACATTTTAGTTATAAGGGATGTTTCATATATGCAAACGCAAAATAGAAAATTAAAAATTAAAAAGGAAAAGAAAAGAAAAGAAAGAATAAGTACAGGGACGACATTTGATTTTAGCTTCTTCCATCATTAAATTCTAAACATGTTTGGATAAGTTACTTTTTTCTTATTTTTAAGAATAAGTAATTTATTTATGTTCAACTTTAATTATTAAAGATGTTACTTTTTAATTACAAATGAATTTATCGACAAATTGATTTTTAATAATTTATTTGTACGTAGTAATTTTAAAAAATTTCTTTACAATAATTGTAAAGAAAATCTTATTTCTATTGAATTTTTTTCAAGTAGAGATAAATTCACCCAATTTCCTGCCCCTTGTTCATCAATAATTACTGAAGGAATTATTGTGTATGTACAAATGGACATACTGAACAGACAGATAGGTGTCAGGAGAAATTTTATGGGCCCAACAGAAGATCATATTGGCCCATCTTGAAAAAAATACAGTGCTTCTATTAAGTGCAACCGGCCCACATTAAATTTCTTTATAAAGCTACATGTAAATACACACTTTATTATGCTCATTATTTAAAGGAAACAATTTATAAATATCTTTAAAAAGTTTACTAATTTCACATATTCTTTTAAATTTTTCTATCATCACCATATAACTTTTTATTATTTATTTTTTTACAATTAAATTTGTAACACGATGTTACATTTTGTAAGATGTGTCATCTCCACTGGTGTCACCACTTTTAACATAATGTATATTAAACATAAGTTGCCTTCTATTTCCATTGTTATCGCGATTGTCATTACCACTATCACCACTTGTAACATTTAGTTTTACACCATCGATAAATGCACAAATTGTAAAATTTATTATATCACCATTGTTGGCGCCATCGCTTGTAACATTTATTGTTGCACCAACACTAATGGACGGTTCCCACCAACACTGCTCACCATCACCGCCACTAGCACCACCATGCACCACTGGGCAACCAACATCCCAACAAACACCAGAAATCATCATTACCGACACGCTATCTTACTACATCAAAATTAAATGTTCAAAATTCACATTGATATTCAAGGTAACAGCTAGAATAAATCTCAATCATACGTCATATTCATCGTTGTTTAAAACATATTCCTACATTATCCATCCACTCTACAAGAATGTTCTAATTCTAACTCTGATACCAATTGATATAGGATATTTTCGTACTTATGATTCTAATGCAATTCATTATATATCACCAGGAATCAAGCCCATAAATCCACCTCGAACCCATTCCCTTTAAATATTTCACCACATTTCAAGCATGCTCGCGCATTCATACATCTTTCTTTAAACTAATTATTATGATTTATATTTCTGAAGGAGTAAACATATATGGAAGTAACTATCCTCGTACATTGCAATATTACACGGCACACTCATTCAGTGATCAAACCTCAATACTGCTGTTTTAATCAGCAAGTTATGGGTTTGTTTTATATTCATCCCTCAATTTTTTTTTCAATCTAATCCTTCAAGTTACATTTGGTTTTGATTTGAACAAAAGAAACTACGATCCCACCTGACTTATGAAACACATGAATGATGTTTGTTTGACGTTAAATTAACTTTTTTTGTCGATAAGAGAAAATCGTGATCTCGTCTCTATGCAATCTCCTTCCGATAAATGAACACGTGTTAGTTCACGAATTTTATGAGCACTTTGGGACTAACCATTAATTTTGATCAAGGCTACAAAGGGGATTGTCTAACTAAAACAAACATGCAAGTTGAGTAATTGAACTGAAATAAATCAAAGTTGGGTGACCAAAATAATTAAAAATAAAAATAAATAAAGAAACATGTAAGTTCGATAACATCCTATGATGTTTTTCTATCAAAGTTTCTTTTGAAATAATGTAAATCGTTTATAAATTATATTGAAATAGGTTTGGTATTAATGGTAAATTTTACAATTAACCTACATTATCATCGATAATGTTTTGAGTTCAATAAGATAACAATACTTTCAATAGTAATTAGCACATACTGTCCTTACCTTTCACTATTATTATGAAAAACGTTTCTACCTTTCATTTTTTGATATTTTAACAATTATTTTCACATTTCATTGCACAAAATGACATTTTTTTTTCAATTTTTTCAATTAAAATTCGTGAAATGACTAATATACCATCTGTTTAAAAAAGAAAAAAAAGAACTAATTATAGCTATAGTCTCAATTGTTCTTAAAAAAGTGCAAACAAGTCCTAAACAAAATATTAAAAGATTAATTAGCACATAATATCAATATCTAATGTCCATCATCTATTAATGGTCACATTATCGATTTTAGTCAATCAAACATGAGCTAAATCAATTAAAGACATTTAAATATCACACTATTGCACGTAGAATTAAATATCTAACGACCATCATTCATTAATGGTCACATCATCGATTTTAATCAATTAAAGTGATCAAATTGAACAAAGTTATTCGATTGAGATCACACTAAAGTATGATTTCCCAATCAAAACAAAAACAAAACTAAATTGTAAATAGTTTTCACTCGTCGTAAAACGCACACGGGCAAATACACGCATGTAGAGGTATAAGAAGAGATGCCATGAAGTTGCTTTGCACCCACCATTAGCTTTATTCTTCCACGTCCCCACTCCCTCTCTTCTTTTACATTTCTTCTCCTTTCTCCCATCTTTCTTTCACATTTCACAAGCCCTTCTTTCCGCCATTACAATTCATGCCATTGCCATGATACACCACATCTATAATGGCTAACTTCCAATTTCGCCCATTTTTCTCCTCCTTTTTTATCCTCCTCTTCCTCTACCTAGGCTGCTTCATCTTCTCCTCCACCCACCACCACCAAAACCGCCGGAAAAGGAAGCTTTCTCGTGATCACCACCAGGTCAGCCACCATAGACTCAACCCACCAAAAGCTTTGTCCTCTTCCTGGTCCTTCATCAAACGCCTCTTCTCCTCTAAGCATAATTCCTCCCTACTCCAAGTAGTTAAGGCTCCTTCAATCCCATCCCCATTCTCTTCCACACGGTCCTTACGATTAAACAATCCCATTATTGTCCCATTCATACCGCCTGAAACTCGCGTATCGGACTCTCCGTTCATTTCGAACCGATCCGAATCCGGTATCTCCTCCGATCAGCACTTCTTCCCTCTGCGTAACAACATCTACCCATGTCCAATTTGCGGTGAAATCTTCCAAAAATCTAGTATTCTTGAACAGCACCAGTCTACAAAGCATGCAGTATCAGAGCTCATCGATGGCGATACGGGCAAGAACATCGTTCGGATCATATTCAAAACGGGTTGGCCAGATAAGGCAAAGGAACCCATTATCCATCGGATCCTTAAGATTCATAACAGTCCCAAAATATTAGCCAGGTTCGAGGATTACAGAGAGTGCGTAAAGTCAAAGGCGGCTAAAAACGGTGCCGTAAAGAGCAGGGACGTGCGATGTCTAGCTGATGGCAATGAACTGCTGAGATTCCACTGTGCGACTTACACGTGTGACCTGGGCCAAAACGGTAATTCCACTTTATGCAATCAGTTGTACTGCAGCGTTTGCGGGATTATACAGAGTGGATTCTCACCCAAGTTGGACGGGATTTCCACGCTATTTACTAGTTGGAGAGCGCACGTGGCAGTCCCAGAGGAGATGGAACAAGAGTTCGAGTTCATGCACGTGAAACGCGCCATGTTGGTCTGTCGGGTTATAGCAGGTCGGGTCGGGTGTGATCCTGTCTTGTTCGATAAGGACGATCCAGGATTCGATTCCTTGGTGGGTCGTGGAACAGGGTTTTCCCCAAGATTGGACGATGAAGATGAATTGTTGGTATTTAATGCAAGGGCTGTGCTTCCTTGCTTTGTGATAGAGTACACTGTATAATCGTAATGGTTTTCTTTGTTCTCGTTTCTCGTGTCTTAACGGTTCGATATGATCTTTATCTTATTTGATAATCGGGTTCAATATGCTGACGGATCGGGGTCACGGGTTTTTCCCGCGATTGGATGAACTGTTGGTGTTCAATCAAAGGTTGTGCTTTTTGGTTTGTCATAAAGTAGACAGTGTAAACCAAATGATTTTCCTCTTTTAGTACCAAATTGTGCTTGCTTTTTTACCTTTTTCTTTACTTTAGTTGTGAGATTGAAAATTAGTGTTTCCAATCCTATGGGAATTATCTAGATTTTGACATGCATTCTAAGATAAGTACATTATCCAAACAAACCATTACGAAATCGTTTTATATAATAAATGTTAATCGAGTTAATTATACTAAATGTATACCGTGTTGGTGGAATTTGCATCACTACCTGTAAGTGAATAGGGCACGAAGGAGTTGAGATTGAGAAGAAGCTCGATGACTTTATCTCATCCACAATTTTAACTAGTGACGAAAGTCGTTATGTCCATTTTAGAGTATCAAATATAATATTTTTATGTTATCATGTCAAGTCATATTTGTCTTTGACCTCAATTTTACTACTTTTTCATTGAAATAGAGAGATTAATTTTGACAAAAGCTTTTCGAGTTTTATAGGGTGAAAAATTAAGGTTAAAAGTCGGATAGTTTCCTATGTAAACTCACATGGGAAAGCCGCAATATTAGATCAGTGTTCAATAATTCTAACCGTTAATTTACAATATGATGACAATTGACATGCTGAGCAGGGAGGAGTACTGGAGAGAGGCAGAGATTACTTTTATTTTGAAAAAAATTCATGAGTAAAAGCTCTTTGAACAACTCATCTCCAATTAAATTGGTTTTGTATATCTACCTTTAATTAATTAGATCTATCATTCAATGACATTGTAATGTTATATAAATTGATGCTAAATTTTATTTGGGCTACATAACATTATTCAAAAATTATATAGTCGGTTTATAATTTATTGAAAATAAAATCTAAATTATTATCATTTACAAGTGTTTGTTGTATTCTATTTTGATAAAATAAAGCTACTTGTACACAATGGTGTACATAATCATTTACACCCCCCTCACATGGAGGGGGGTCCACACATAATAAAATATTAGTGGGCCCACTTCCATGTGAGGGGGTTGTACATGGGTGTACATCTAGCATGGTTCTTTATAAAATCATATTTGTATCCAAATGAAGGCTAAATGAGGAAAGGACGAATTCTCTGGTCGTTCCAATTATTTAGAAAAAAAAAATGACGAGACATTATACTGTATTCATGTCTGAATTACAGAACCATTATCATCAAAAATAAAATTAAAAAAAATTGAATACAGAACGTGAAAATGAACCAAGAAAAACTTTAAATAACACACGGGGAGGAAAAAGGGAGAAGAAATAACTAGAGAGTAAAGTGAGGAAAAAGGGGGAAGAAATAAGATAGACATTGGGATCCATCACCTTCACTCAAAAGATGGTGCAAGGCATTCATCAACCATATCCACGAGGTTTGGATTTTCTAAAGCTGCTGCTACCCGTTCTTTATCATTCAACTGTTTATTTACTGCAAACAAACACAACTTTTTTAACAAAAATATCTCATCGACAAGCTTCAAGCAAGGAAAAGGAAGGCAATGGGGGTGCACCTAAAACGATGAGAATCCCCTAACGACTAGATTGACTGCAATGCATCAAGAGGTGGAATGGAACTCAATACGAACTTGGTTTTTTTCTGTCCGATTCAGAGGGACTTTAGATTGGTTGCTCAAATACATTTTTTCTTTCCTTCTTAGGATATCAACGAAGTATTTCAGAAACAATTTCCATAGATTCATTCATAATTTGACTTAAGTAAAGACAGGATCAAGTAAAAACTGGATCCCTCATTCTTGTTATCTCTAACTAGATTGGACTTAGACAAATTATATCTAAACTGATCGTATTTCTAGAGTTTCCATCTTTTGACTCAGAATGTAGGTTACAGAAACTAATCACATCAGGCACCATATTTCCAATTACACACACTTTAAATAACAGGTTGCACGACAGAGGCACATAGAAAAAAGCGCATGGGAAAACTCTGCATCAATTCTACAGTAACAATAGCAGCAAAATGAATAAAACATCAAATCTATTAGGGAAATATAATTCTCCTCAACCAAATGGTGGTATAAGAAAAAATCGGAAAGGGACCAACATGTGATTTAAAACTGGAAGGTGATCATATAATGACTAAATGCAGGTCAAGGAAAAAAAAAACCCACATAAAAATTCATGGACAAACACACAATAGAGAGAAAGAGACCTGCAGCTTCAGTGGCATGAGTACCAGGGGCTACCCTAATATCCACCTGGAAATATGTTTAGGAAAAGGTTAGACCATTAGAGGACCATGGGAGCAAACCAATTAAAAGTCACTATATATTCAAATAATATACAACATAGCAAGAATTGCATCGTTACAAGATAAAAATTGTTTTTTAAATGAAAACTCAGAATATCTGTGTATCAACTTCGACCTTGCAGAAGTATATATTTTCCACGATGCAAATTTCCCATATGATCACCATGTTTGTTAATAGTTTCGTATCACACACTAAGTAATAATCATTTTATTCAACTATACTTCCCTAAGTAGGCAAATGTCCCATCCCTTAATGACAAATTCTGGTCAAATTTGATGAAGGGATGCAATTGTGAACTGTCCAACACATTTTCATGGACCAAGAAAATTCCATGAATGAAATGTGATTAAAATCCGTTATTTTGTAAATATATTCCCCCCCTCACAAAAGAAAAGATAGAAGCAGTGAATGAGAAACATTGAGACAAACCCACATTCATTAGACAGCATGCCCTTAAAACCAATTATAAATAGAAACTGGGGCAATACGCCCTGACTCCCCACAGACTGTAGCAGCAGAAGACAGGAAAAATTGTTTTGCACAACATATTACCCAATTAATCAGTTTGTACTTTGTTGGAATCTGCTGTCAGGTATACATAAGTAAACAAGAATCTTATGCCATTCTATATACTATTGCTCATCATCATCTAGCTATAATCGAACGAATTTCGGGATTGGACAGTATCAACTACAACTACAAGAAGCTAATTCTTATTCCCTACAGATACGGGGATCAGCCACATGAAAGATTCAGAAATATAGTCTCTAATTATATCTCAAGCATCAATAATCTTCTTCTAAGAAATTGATACTGCTCCGTCTGCATCGCTACTTTATTTATCAACTTGAAGTACAACTGATCTAAATATACTTGGTCTCAGACAAGGACACTTGAAAGTTAGCAAACAGCATGCTAATTTTTCGTGAGCTATTTCTTAAAATTATAAGCATTGGATGGGAACCATATATTAAAAATGGTTAAATTGACAAAAAAGTAAGGGAAATGGATTAAAGAGAAGGCAAAAGAAAGGTAAAGAGAAAAGGTAGAAATAGACTAATTTGTCTGGATCTAAAAGATAGGGTAACAGAAGTAAAAATAATGATTGAATTACACAGTTAGACTAATATTAGGAAAAGAGTTGATTAGCATTCTTTGCATGAATGCTCAGCACCTAGGAATAGAGCGAATTTGAGAAGACACGGATGGGTTGATTTAGACAACACATATTCAACATCAAATTTTTGTCAGGCAATATGTAATGGTCATTCATCGAAACATGAATAAAAATGTGAAATAGCAAGTGGAGAATTTCAGATTGAAGTCAATAACGAAACGAGATTTTGGACTTTGAACTAACCTATGCTTTGGTGCTGATGGGGGTAGTACTACTTAACTAATGCTAATCAGTCAAAAAAGATATACACGAGTGGAAGATAAAGAGGCATACTTTGTAACGAGGTGGCAAGCAGCGCATAAGTTTCACACGCAAGCATAATCCAATCACTGTTGCCATGCTACAATGTTCAACTGTTGGAGTAAATGTGACCCTGAAGCAATTACCTTTAATGAATAAAATGACTTGCATAGCCAAATTCATGTAAAAACACACCAAAAAGATCTATGTACCTCACATGACTTTTCGTGTCATCCACTTCAATTGCATCTTCTGTTATGACCTTCAACTCTTCCAAAGAATAAGGGTGCTCTGGATCTTTTATGTCTCTAATATGATGTAATACTGTTAAGAAGTACAAAAATTTCTATGCACTGGGCTTCCCCCACATAATCTTACTTCATAAATAAATAATTTTTGGATTACAAGATAATCTCCAGAAAAGAAAATGTATAAAAATGAATGAATAGAAAACAAACAAATGATATAGATGATAGATGTCTTACTTTTAGAAAAATATACTCTAATACTTATTGACCAATAAGCAGAAAATGTTGTCTGTGGTTCAGACTATATGCAGATAACGGATTTCAACTGTTACCGCTACTGAACAAAAATACCACAGCTTACTCCAGCATAATAGAAAATTCAATTTATGAAGCAAATGGAAACAGAACAAAGTCATATGAATGATAAGTTTTGTTTGCGAAATTTAGTGGAACAGTAAATGACTCTAAGGCCTTTTCAAATGTTAATATCTTCAAATAATATTCAACCGAGGCATAGCATAAATACAAAGATGTATTTAGCAATACAGATGCATTACTCAAAAGAGCTCATGTCCACTATGTAGTTCATGTGTGAACAAGAAAACAATCCATTATACTACAAACACTTGAATTTGGCACCTATAAAACGTCTCATGTATCAAACTTTGTAATCACAAGAAAACACAACAGCGGGGAAAATATACAGACAGACACAGAGAGCGAGAGATGCAAAAGTTACGGTTAAAGGATATCAAAAATTTCTAGTTGGTCAATCGGTTCAGCTGCATATTCGTCCACATCAACTGGCGCAGTACGAGCTCGGCGCTCCTTTTTTCCATAAACGATGGGATTGGCATTTATTAATCCAGAAACCATGGCGACTATTCAACCTCAACCACTGCGTCATCAACACTATTAGCTGAAATTTTGTTGATCAACCAATTCTACTGGCCGAGTTTCTAGATTAATACATTTCATGACGCCAACTTTTTATACAAAATCTATCTCCTGATAGAAAATGCTTCTTTAAAATTCTTTTCCTCTTAAGAAAACTGATGAAAGATAAGATTTGAATATTTTATTCTATTCATCTCATAGTGAAATCAAAATCGAAACTATATGGAGAGTTTTTCGTGTCTATCATGCACTCTAAATTTTTTTTATAGCTATAGATATTCTATATTATTTGTTTTAAATAATTTAAGGAATCTCAAACATTCTCCATTAAAACAGAAAGACTTTTGATATGCAAACACTATAACTCTATATGTTGTTCTATGTCTCCATGAATCTAGGAACTTGTGCTCGCATTGGGCTATGCATATCATCTGACCAATTATCTTTGTTATAATAACATATAATGTTTTAGTAATTTAAATGATAAGGAATCCCAAACTTTTTTCACAAACACCAAAATAAATAAATTATTACAGAAAACAGATCAAAGTTTATGTTTTTTTGTAACTATTAAATGAGCTGGTTTTCTCTCTAAAGAATTATATTTACCACAAAATTAGGCTTTTATCAAATACATAACTGGTTAGAAATAAAAAATAAACAGAATTAAGCCATATCCGATAGGATTGGGAGCAAGTTAATCCCTTTTGGTTTCAACCACATCTCCTGAAAAGTCTCAAATCTTCAAATTAATGAAATAAAATCAGGTCCAATCACACGCGAAAAAGAAAGAAATTTATACGAATTCAACTTACCAATGAGTTTCAACCTTGAAATTAAGGAAAATATGATATTGGAACTGCCAAAGTTTCAAGAAACCTGCCGCCTTCTCAAACAAAATTTGTTCAATTTATTGTATATATCGGTCAATTATATGTTCACAAAATAATATTAAATTAAATTAGAAAAGCGAGAGAGAGAGAGAGAGAAGTTTTTAATTATGTAGAAAGGAAAAAAAGCCAACACTCAACAGGCCCAGAAAGAGAGGATGAAATAGCCCAAGATAGGCCTGGCCCAAAACAGGAAAAAAAATACACTCGGCCTTTACGGTGTATTTAAACTTTGCATGCCGTCGTTTACCAACTTACATGTTAAACATCATTTTTACTTTACGGTAAGAAAAAGAATAATTAAATTCACACTACAGTTTTCGTATAATGTGACACATTTTAATTCATATCCTCGACAGTCTATTAATTAAAATATCTTGTACTCGATGACAGTTTTCCTCCAAAAAATCAGTTAGAATTTGAGTAGATTTTGTGACTCCAAACTAGTATAAATAGCTACATAGATGTCTTATGATGTTGAATAGATTTTGAAATTATTGTAAAATACATTTAGGACATCAAACGGTATTTTATACTCTCGAACGGTGTCAAATTTTGACCGAAAGGTAGGTAATATTCTTGAATGGTGACAAATATTGACCAAAACCATCCAACTAGTAGTTCTAAACGAATTTTTGTGACTCCAAACTAGCATATAGATCGTCATCAAAAAGAATGTTACTCGGTTTGAGATCTCAGTGTTCTTCTATGATGCTTCGAAAACATCATATAATAATTAGCTCAACAACACAACATGTATTATTTCAAATAAACTGTTTCAAGATAGATCCCACAAAATTGTTATCTTCGATATGTACTTCTTCCAACATGAAACAATCGCCAAGGGAGTTGGAGTCATTCCGACAAAATTATTTTAGTTTTTAATTATTTCAGTCTCACACCAGCATCCCTAAAATTGACACCTAGACGCAAAGTTGAGAGTGACTTCAATATTAAGCATTCATATTTTGAAAAATCAGTTTTTTTTTTTTGAAACCGAGCTGATATCATTAATTTATGTTGTCGCAAACTGCTGATGAAGAAAAAATGACATAATGCATCCAAATTCTAGTACTAGAAACTAGTAAATTAAAAGATGTGATGGTGTGAACCACTTTATCTCCTCTTGATTAATAAAGCAACAAGAACCACAATTTACATCACGCTAAAGAACTAAACAGTCCAAGGGAATAGCTTCATTGGGAGCACACCTAATGTCCGACTTGAGGCTTTGCATGCTATATGTCGAGCTTCCCCCGACCTTATGATCCATTAACTCGTGTGCAAGTGCCGTTCACGCGAAACTTTTTTCCTATTCAACCATCAAATTTTCATTTGAATATTTGTTGCTACCATTAAGATTCACACCGCCCAATTTCCAAGTTCGCACCCCAAATGAGACATCGAGGGGGCAAGCAATATTTTGAGTATCCATTGACGCTTTCCAAATCACTCTTGAGTGCTCTAACTTAAAAACTATAAAATTTGGGCTTAATTCCTCAATTTTATACATTGGTGGATACTTGGCATCCATATCAAACCCGACCCAACCACAGAATCAGGACCAAATCGTCGAGTTACTAGTTTAATCGACACATCATTAGTCCAACATAAGCACGTCATATACCATCCATATCAAGTGGTATTGTATAATAACAATAATTCTAAAAATAAGGCATGTTATACAATAAAAACGTGTGCCAAATTAGTATTGTAGTTAAAAGGTAAAATATTCAAATAAATCTCGTTTTAGTTTTCAAAAATCAAATTAAATACGTATAATGAGGGTTTCTTTAAAAAAAAAAAATTGAAATTTACTATCTAACGTCATTAAATCATTCAAACTGAATTTTGGCGTCATTTATTTGATATAAATTAAAATTTTAAATGATTTATAGTTGACTACGAGGATTAATCCGAACACAATATCCCAAATAGAGGTTGGTTTGCCAAGAGTTCAAAGTGCAAGGGCCTTGGGTGCAAACTTCAAACTTTCCACTTTTATAGGATCATATATATACTACTACCAACTAAAATCAACATGCACTTCGAAAAGGTTGTACTGATCTAATGTTGGACTAAAGACAACTGTACCCATGTACACAAGTCTACACATTTAAGCAAGCTAAATATCCATGAAAATTTGAAACATTATCCATCCAAAAAGGAATACTTAAAAAGTATGATATTTCAATACTGAAATTCAAGTCCAATCCAAGCCATCCACCATCTTTAATTCGGATATTTATTGAATAAAAGAAACTGTCGATTTTGAATCAATAAAACATGCCCTCTCATAAACCCAACACATCATCCTCTTTGATCCTAGTTAATGGAGAAGCAGAGGTCCCTACAGATATTTCACCATGCCACGACCTTCCACACTGAGTTTTGTAGCTTGAAGTTGCTTCCTTTTTGGCGCTTTTAGTTGTTGCAGCTTCTTGTTCATCTGCAGGTATAAAACAAGATCCTGAGTACGGAACTTAGGTACGAGACTACACTGTACCAGAATAAGATCAAATCATATCCTTAACGACAATACAATTTCTGCAGGCCAACAAGAAGAAGAATACGTGCATTCTTTGAACGAAGAAATGCTTCATTACATTAAGATACAGCAATGCCTATTCTGAAGTGACTTCATTGCAAGTAGAATGTTTCTATTACATGCAAATGATTGTAAGATCATTACTTCCTACCAAAAGGAATTCTTTACTGGGTCTCATAGCATGAATGGATCAGCACTAGTCAACAGAAAGAAGTCCGGTTATTTTAGCATCACAGACTCTGGTTTCCTTCTTTTTTTTTTTTTTGTGGGGGTGGGGGATGGGGGTGTTGATCTAAGGAGATGAGCAGGAAATGAATGCTGCTCAAAAGTTTGCATATTTGAAAGCAAAATGCACACAAAAGAGAGACAAAAAGATGAAATCTAGATTCTACTGGCCTGGCATGTTTCCAAAACATTCTTTCTACCACTTTCAAGAACAAATTTAATGAAAACAATGAGTTTTAAGTGTCAAATAGTTTCAAGTGTCAAATTTGTGCATGTGGATTACAGGGACATCAGAACCTCCACTAAGTCTCCTACAATTAGCAAAGAGAGTTAGCTCTTCCTGACTAGAATGGTCAATACAAAGACACAGAAATCAGATGCACACACCAACAATAAATTCAGTTTCTGAGAAATACTCAAAATGCAGACGGAACCAATGGTGGATTGATATACAAATCAATGAATCTATATGTACTCCCCTACAATTAAGCCCGTTACTATTAAGTTACCATACGTAGACTGCAATTTAATGTTGAATTCCCCATGGAAATTTTTCCAGAGGAGGAGCTAACCTTGACTCGGCGCTGATCCAGCACTATCTGTTTAGCCCGCGCACGAACTTCATCTGGATCAACCTTTGATTGGGGCCGCACCACAAAGTCCATTGACATTGCTTCAGGCCTTGAAGCATGTTGCCTAGAAGATGACTGGCTAGATTTTGGCCCCCTATATATTGTCACAGAAACTAAATCTTAGGTTACATGCATTAATAGCAGGAATATGCCAAATAATAATCAAAATGACATCTTACTGTGAAAGTTCAGCTATATCAAGGTCTCCCTGAGAATCCATTCCCGAGGATTTGTTCATCGGCCTGTAGAAAATATAAGAGATATTGTATCAGTTGATAGAAGTTGAAGTTGTAATCTAATAGATAGTAGATGTCCAAGCGTTTCAGAAGATTAAGACATACTTTTTGCCGGAAGACCTCCTGAAAATCCGCTCATCCTCAATATTTCTCATGTCCTCAAACCTTGTGCTCTTATTAAATATAGGTCGACTCTGTGAGAATAACATCCAGAATTTCAAAATCTTGAATGAATACAGCCCAAAAGGTAAACAATGCATGAAAGTAATATAGAATCACAATAATTACTTCTTAAATAAAAATCATTAGCAAGAACATTAAGAAACACATTACTTTTGAGGCTAAAAATAAAGTGCCACTTTTTTGTGCTCCAAGAGACAACATGAATTTATTTGTCTTCATAAATTTCCCAAATTTGTATACAGGAAAAGAGAACGAAAGAAAAGGAAAAACATAACGAACAGGAAATATAAAGTTGTTTCATGTTTGAAAAGGATATAAATAAACAAATTAAAAACAACATGTTACCCATTTGTCAACTAAATCTTTGGCAAGTTTTCTGTTGGCAGTAGTTTCCTCATCAGACTTTGACAAAAACATTATAACCTGCACAAACACGAAAATAACCAGCAGTCATTCCTCCCGCAGCACAATATATCTGAATAAATCTTATTGGCAACTAAAGATAAAATTGGTTAACTAACCTTTCCAAGACCACTCTTCTTTAGCTGTTCTCTTCTATCATGCTGGTCTAAATCAATTGGGAACTGCAAGCAGAGCACACACTTTTAGCACCCAAAGAATGTTAAGAGAAAAAATAAGTACGTCATACAGCATCAAAAAGATAAGAAGAAACTCTTTTCATACATCAGTCAGGATCTTTAGAACTGCAGCACGGACGTTGATGTTAGGCAAGCTTCCATCTGGTAGTGGTTCAAGCCAATTTTTCAAAAGAGTTAACACTCCATGATCCAAAAATTCTTGCTGAAGATGCTTTCTGAAAATGAACAATTGAAATGTAAGGAAATTATCACATTGCATGAACTCCAGAGAAACAATGAAGAAAGCAACTCACTTAGAAAGGACATCAGTAAGAAGAGGGAGTTTTCTGAGTTTATTTATAGCAGGTTTCTGTTGTCTATTCAATTCTGCATCTTCCTCTGCAACAACTTCAAGTTCAGCCATGACATTCTCAACAAGCAGTGCAATTTCTGCGGCACTTTTCTCAGTTTTCTTCTTTTTCTTGCCCATCTTGAAAAGCTGTTTGATTTCCTCATCCTCTTCTCCTTCTTCTGCCTATAGAATAATATAAAAATATAAAAAGGTTTCACTATTGACAGCCCCCTTAAAGAACATTCAGAAGTGCTGCACAAATGATATTGTGGACATAAATATATACTGTTTTGACCAAAAAGTATGTAACAGCCATCCACAGGCAGAAAACTCAAAAAGGGAAAAAAATCTGATTTCAGCAAGTAAAGAGATGAAAAGCGAAAATATGAAAACTTAAAAAATACGTGTGTACCGTAGAAACCCACCAATCTTTTTTGCAGTGACCAAATATACACACCAAAAAACAAATGGAGAGAGAGGGAAATGAGGAAGGTGTTTATGTTTGGAGGGAAATGAAATAAAACTCATGTATACATATGCAGAAATTTACCTTGTAAATGACAGCGTATTTAATGAATTTGTTTAATAACGATATTGAAGTAAAGAGTAAATTCCGATGTTCCATTCCAATTACATATCACATTACGCCACTGTTTGAGCCACATTAAAATTTTCATTCTCATTCTTCTACTCATTTTCAACCACACATTCTTCAATAAAATAATATTTTCCATCCCATCAATAACTTTTCCTTCTTTTTCAACCACACATTCTCCATCAATCTACTATTCCAAAATACATTCTTCCAAAATAATGTAGTTCAAACACACCCTACATCACCATATAAGTTACACGAGTGCACTATGCACATTTAACATACAAATTTAAATAAAAAATCTAAGCGGTTACAACCTCGTTTACGGATAAAAAGAACTCACAATAACAAATACAGAAGTTACTGCATGATGCTTTCTTTTAGAAGTTAATTCAAGGAAAGGAATAAAATTACACAAGGAATGCCAATGAAAAAATTTCTGTCGGTAAAATAGAAGAAACTAGTTCAAGCCAGTGCCCTAAAATGTAGAATTTCAACGAATGAAAGAACCGGGTGAGCCTAAGGGTCCAGTTCAACCATCAAATCAATCATGATCAAACTGCAATAAATCTGGCATGTCATAAAATTGAAGAGTTATATAATAAATAAAGCAAAATATAGAGAAAGCTGGAAACTCACAAAAAAAAAAAAAAAAAGTTCAGCAAATTAAATGAATGGTTTACACTATATATAATATAGATATTACAGATAACTCAGAAAAATAGATAGCAAATAAAGCCAGACATCAAGTGAACGGCGGTAAATTTACCAATCAAACATCTAGACTAACCCGATAATTGATTGAGAATGACCATAACTGAAAATATTCTAGAATAATTAAAACAAATCCGAAAATCCCATAGAACCAAAGAATGGAAGCTAATACTAAAATCTGTGTTTTATATATCACCTTAATCATGAAAATGTAACCATTACTCTTGAGAGGCTGCCGTTGAGCAGAGATGCGAATGGACATGGTATGAAGGCAAGAAAAATGAAGAAAGTGTACAGGAGGAAGTAATGAGCAAATTAGGGCATATATTTAGTGCTATTGTATATAAGAAAGGAAAGCCCAATTACGATGGGTTGACCTATCCATTCTAAATGGTCTTTAGTATTTAACAGGACACACTACTGGACCGGTCAATGGTCCTAGTAGTTGGACCCCGGTTTGGCAGAACGGACTAAGAAAATATTTGGGAAAATATAATAAATGAATCAAGCCTGAGAACACCTATGTTCGTCTTTCCTCTCCGTAAATGATTATGGCTCGCGAGATAATTCTGAAGACATTTAATGCCATTTACAAAAAGGAACATGCATACCCATTTTCCTGAGGACTGCACATTAAATAAGAGAAGTGCACCTAACTTATATTTTCAGGGGTGATGAAGATCAGGATAGAGAAGAGAAGG
>CAIGRT010030092.1:0-24336 GCA_903798405.1 Fraxinus platypoda
AAGAATGAGTGTCAAACACCCCCTAGCATACTTCACTATTTGTGTTAGGAAACGAGAAAATATTTATGCTTTTGGCATTTTTTTTAAGTTGAAAAACGATATAAATCTGATTTCAACTTAAAATAATAAGTAATTAATTTTAAACTTCAAACAATACAAGGTGTTATTTATTATTTTTAATAAAAGATATTTTTGTCTCTTCGATTGATTATGATGAGATATTTTTAAACTTTTTTTTTAAATAATAAGTGTTCGTTAGCCTTTAGTAAAATAATAAAATATGGAATGTCAATCGTAAATTTTAGAGCAATCAGAGGTCAAATGTAAAAACACTGTATCTATATATGTGCAAGGTTTATTTTATTCAATACTTGTTCACTTGCGTTTTAGTTTTTAATTTTGAGTTTATTTCCAGTTTTTCTATTTTGTTGACTTGTTTTAAGATTGCTGAAAACGTCTTTGATTTGTTATTCTAAAAAAATGTTTCTCTAAACATAATATAGAAAATATGTTTGATTTGAAATTTTGAAAAATTATTTTATAGCATTTTTATTCCAAGAATTCGATAATAATATCAAGTACATATACATTTTGTCCTTGTTTATGCTTCATTTTAATGAGGTTTTGGGAAAAAAGGTATTTTTGAATAACAATTTTTTAGAGAATGTGTGGTTAAAAGGTAAAGAAAAATTTTGTATCTACGTGTAATATTATTTTATTGAAAAATGTATGATTTAAAATGAATTTAAAAAAAAAAATGTATTTTTGGTTTAATGGAGCCCAAACAAGGGCTTTGTATCGATAAATCTTACAACATTTTTTCGCTACAAAATTCGAGTACAAACAAATAATAAATTGAGTTGACAAACTATAGAAGATAGAAAATAAAAAATAATGACATAGAGGGAGAGTTTTTATCTATTTTATTTAAATAAAAAATTTCAAATATTTTATTTAAATAACCAATAAGATTTTAAACTATTTTTATTTCTTTTGGAATTTCATTTTTATTGGTATTTTTTATTTTATTTTTAGATTTTTTATTTAAAGAAATTTTATTTAAATATTTATTTCCCCGTGTTTTGAATATTTATGACGTTTTCACTGAAAACACGAAAAATTTTAAAAATATATTTTGAGTATTATAGCACTTGTTTGTTTCATTTTTTTGTTTTAAGTAGAAGAAATCAAATAGTTGCTCTTTCAAAAAGTCACTTCTTTATTCATTTCATCTGACAAAAAATGATATTTTACTGTACAATTTATTTTTTTCATATCACTTTACTTATTCTGTCCCTTCTCTTAAAAAAATGTTCACAATACTTGTAAAAAATGATGGTATAAATGGAGTCACAAAGACAATAAGAGCGTGTTCGGTAGAGATTAAAATCGGATTAAAATTGAAAAATTAGCCGTTATGGTTGACTTTTATTAGATGAGTGAGACCCAATAACGACTATATTTTCAATTTTAATTTGATTTTGAGTTGTACTAAACAAGCTATAAAATATGAAAATTAACTCCCTTACAGAAATGATAGGACACATGATTCGATAGAATAATGAATTCTACTCCTAAAAACGACGCCGTCACACCAGATAAATGCATATTTTAAGTTGAGAGATGCTACAGCAACATCAAGTTTCACAGCCCTCACACATGAAAGGGGTGAGGCCTGAAATTAAAATAATAGCGGCTCCACCCTTGTGAGAGGGCTGTGAAAAAGGGTGTGAAACAAATGCTGTACAATCAGCATTTCTGTTTTAAGTTTTAGAGCTTGTTTGGTAGGAATTTTTTGGGGGAAAAATTGATTTTGAATAGTGATATGATGGGAAATTTGTGGTTGAAAAAGAAGATAAGATTATTGATGTGATGAAAAATATTATTTTATTGAAAAATGTGTGGTTGAAAATGAAAATTGATTTACTGTAAAATTAGAGAATCCGTACCAAACGGGGCCTTAGAGTGTGGTAGAGAATTTTGGGGGAAGAATTGATTTTTGAATAGTGATATGATGGGAAATGTGTGGTTGAAAAAGAAGAAAAAAGTATTGATGTGATAAAAATATTATTTTATTGAAAAATGTATGATTGAAAATGAGAATTGATTTACCGTAGAAAAGGAGAATGCTGACTTTTACTTTATTTAGCCAAACCGTCACGGGTAGATTAGTCAAATCGCTTAAAGCGGGAAAATCCCAAAACCGTACTCGTTTAACCCAGAAAACCGATAACACTAGGCTCACTAGCGGGCAACAAAGCAAAGAGCATTTTCTGATGGCGGGAGGGCGACCGATAAGGGCGCTGAACGTGGCGGAGAAGCCGTCAGTGGCAAAGGCGGTGTCGGGAATACTCTCGAAGAACCCATCGAGCGGGGGGCTAAGAGTGCGAGACGGGCGGTCGAGATACAACAAGATCTTTGAGTTTAATTACACCATTCAGAACCAGCAATTTCACATGTCTTTTACGTCCGTCACTGGCCATCTCATGGAGCTCGAATTTGAGGAACGCTATCGCAAGTGGCATTCCTGTGACCCCGTTCAACTCTACCAAGCCGCCGTCAAGAAATATGTCCCCGAGGTACAAGCTTTTAATACTTTTGGAGTACAATTAAGTGACGGGCTAATTCTAGTTAGTACATCTCGCTGCAAAATATGCACCCTTCTATATGGACGGGATGATTACTGCTATTGGCAATTCATTTTTCGAAGATTAAGGGTGGGGTGGGCGGATGTTATTATTACAAAGGCAGCAGAAATGCCTTCTAATTCGATATGGAGGTTGAAAGGAATTTGTTTAGCTTTTACAATATTTGAACTTTTCAGTATGAAAAAAGCATTTTGGGTTTTTAAACAAATATTGATTTTTGCAGTTTCAATCAAAGAGTTGTTTACACCATGTTGATATACATCAGCAGAAAGGCATGAGCTACACTAGTTTTGTTAGCATTATACATAATCTGAACTGTATTATATGTTACAATTTTTACTTTCGCCCTTGAGTACCACTGAATAAAGAAAGCTTTTGTTTTTATTTCTTGGTATGAATTTAGGATAAGTTAGATATCAAGAGGACGCTGGAAGAAGAAGCTAGAAAGTGTCAGTGGCTTATCCTGTGGCTTGATTGCGATAGAGAAGGAGAAAATATAGCATTTGAAGTCGTTGAAGTTTGCACACAAGCAAATCGAAATCTTAACATCTGGAGAGCTCGTTTCTCTGCATTAATTGACAGGTTCTGCTTGACTGTGGCATATACCTATTTATTCATTTTTACCATCTCTAACATTTTAAATCAAATCTGGATGTGCAGAGAAATTCATTATTCAATGCAACACCTTGTTCGACCTAATCAACTGTTTGCCAATGCAGTAGATGTTCGACAAGTGAGTAAGAGATCAGATTTATTGTTTACTGATGTCTCTGGAACACTTTCTCTGATCAAGTATTCAGTTCCTTTTATTTTCTCTTCTTTATAGTGCTTCATTTTTCTATTGATTGTCACCATGACATACTTGACATACAGCCTGCCGTATACAAACTGTGCTCCGATGGTGTAGGTTTTAAAACTTTAATACATCATCACGAATTTTTATATACCAATGAACTCTTCATTGAAATTATTTTGTTGCAATGCCAAATTGGAAGAAGTAAGCCAATTTGAAATGTTTTGCAGGAAATAGATCTTCGTATAGGTGCTTCTTTCACTAGGTTTCAGACTATGCTTTTGAGAGATGCATTCAACCTTGATTTCACCACGGATGACAAAAATATCATCTTAAGCTATGGTCCTTGCCAGGTAAACAACCTCCCCCCCCCCCCCCCCCCCCCCCCAACCAAAAAAAAAAAAAAAAANGTAAACAACCTCCCCCCCCCCCGATCCCACCCCTCAACCAAAAAAAGAAAAGAAAAGAAAAGAAATTAAAAAAAGAACAGGAAAAGAAGAAAACAACAAAGATGTATAAAGAAAATTATGAATGAGAAATTCTGATTTATTAGTTGATGCATCTGAGTTGCAGTTTGTCTTTGTATCATCCTTAAACTCTTGTTTCCTGCATATTTTCACATATTTGCATTTTTTTCATGTTGTCATCATTTTCCACAGTTCCCCACACTGGGCTTTGTTGTGGAGAGATTCTGGGAAATACAATCACACGAACCTGAAGAGTTCTGGACAATTAACTGTACTCACAATTCGGAGGAAGGAATTGCTACCTTTAGTTGGATGTAATTATTGTTTGTCTTGCCATCTTATAGTATTATTTTCCTCAATCAAATTCAGAAAAATGACGACACCTATTAATTTTGTGACTTAGCAGGCGCGGGCATTTGTTTGATTACACATGTGCAGCAATAATATATGAAATGTGTGTCCAAGAACCCACTGCAACTGTGAGTCTCAGTGAAGACTAACCAATTTCAGAAAATCCAGCTCTTAGTCATCTGCAGAATTCACAATTTTATTTCCTCCAGGTAACAAGAGTTAGACAACAGGAGAAGCTGAAATATCCTCCTCATCCATTAAGTACAATTGAGCTTGAGAAACGCGCATCACGCTACTTTCGTATGAGTTCTGAACACACCATGAAGGTCAGCTTCTATAAGTGAATTGTTGGAAATATGAGAAACTGGATTGTGTATTTCTTTTCATTAGAATTACAAGCTATCTCTATGAAAACTTATGCTAAATGTACAACAAAATAAATCTGAATGGCCGTGTATAAGGAGAAGATAAATGTGTTTGCAGTAATTAAGAATCTCATTTGGTTTCTCCAAATTTCTTCAAATCTCTGATTTCTTCACATCTTTGATTTGTTCAATACTATAATTTGCTAGAAATATCATATATTTGGCCATATTTGTCAACAATCTTCAACACTCCCCTCAAGCTGGTTCAAAGATATCCATCATTCCAACTTACTAATGCAGGACAGGAATAAAGGTCTTGGTAGTCCTTGAGAAAGTGTCTCCACTTCAGCACGTTTAATTCGATGATGTTGAATTGGATTATGAGCACTATTGATGTCTACTGTTGTCAGACTAAAGCTTCATTACACCCGGTCGAATGACTTGTAACTCCATGAGAAAAGTCATGAACCACATGAACTCACAAATCTTTGAACTCAGCTTCAGCACTAGATCGCATGCCGGTTTTTTCTTACTCTTCCAAGTAACTAAATTTCCGCCAACAAACATGCAATATCCAGTCCTTGATCTTGTGTCATTTACTAAACCAGGCCAATTTATATGCTTTTACACGAAGATGGTAATTCCTTGAGAAAAAAACACTTTTCCAGGAGAATTTTTCTAGTATCTCACTATCTGTAGGACTGCTTCCATGTGAGCTGCACCAGAAGAGTGCATAAGCGACTTACCACATTAACAATAGATACAAATTACAATGTCTGGTTTTGTGTGAGACAGATTCAGCCTCTTACCAAACTCTGATAACGACCTTAGTCACCTGTATCACTTTCAGCTGTTGCTCCCAACTTATTTTTAAGATCAATGAAAACATCAGCTAGCTTACAACCTAACATCCGTATCTCTTTCAACTATTGATCCGATTCAAGTGGCATAGGCTGCATGTGTATGCCTGTCTTTGAGACCTTTATATATTCTTGCTTGATATTTTTTTTGTACTGTTATCCAGCAGGTGCACTCTGGATTTATTTCAAATAAGAGTCGTTGATGTCAATTTATAAATTATAATAGACAGGATAACGTTCTCTAATACTATGTATGATCATTGAATTTTTTTTTTCTTTTTTCTCAGAATAATGACCTCTATGTTGTGTTTTTGCTTTATCTAGCCAGTTTAGGGATGATGTATGGTACAACTGTACGAGATGATTAATTCTAGATATATGCTTTTCCCAATAGGTGGCAGAAGATTTATATCAAGCTGGTTTTATCAGTTATCCCCGCACTGAGACTGACTGCTTTTCTGAGAGAACAGATTTGCACGTAAGTAACTACTATTTTCTTAATCATATAAAGTAATTGTTTTCTGTTCGTAGAGCACTTGTTAACGTGCAGGAACGGGTACAATCATTATTAGAAACAGTAGCTTCATGGTGTGATACTCATTATTGATTGACATATTAGTGGCACGGATGCTGTGATAAGTAGAAGGTTTGAGAGTAACAAAAGAAGTGAAATATAATTTTATTTGAGGGAAGAAAATTAATGTAAAACTTCCGATGGTTAGGATGCCATGGCAAATCTGAAGTCATTGATTCCAAATAAATACAAGGATCTTTTTCCTTTTCCCATTATCCCTGCCCCATTATATCTGTTCTTGGATATAGTTCTCTACATAAGCTCTGTCTAATGACGATCAAAATTTATTTCATGACGCTAATTAGCTCATTAAATATTTCACTTTTTATAATGCTTTTACAACCTTTTATGCAAGAAGCTTCCTTCAACATCTTCTTATTTGGAGTATAGATGATGGTACAAGAGCAGCAAGGGCACCCTGTATGGGGTTCATATGCCCAAAGGTTGCTGGATCCTGAAGCACGACTTTGGAGAAATCCTAGTGGTGGCGGGCATGATGACAAAGCCCACCCTCCTATTCACCCAACAAAGTTTTCGGCTGGAGAAGCTAGATGGAGTCAAGATCACCATGTTAGTACCACCTTTCACACAATTTGTTAGTTACGGTGAAATAAGCAGATGAAATTCATGTAATCTTGATCTTTGTATGAGTGAAATCCATATCTGAATGTCAAGTGAATTTATTCCATAACAGAAATTGTATGAACTGGTGGTTCGCCATTTCCTGGCCTGTGTTTCGCAACCAGCAGTAGGGGCTGAAACTACAGTTGACATTGACATTGCAGGAGAACTGTTTTCAGCATCTGGGAGAATGATAATTGCAGTGAGTTTATGTTGCACTCTGTTTGTTTCTTTGGAATGTTTTTAAGGTAGCTGCCTATTGTGTTAGACAAAGTTTAGCTTTTGCGTTTTTCCATGAATCTCACTAGTTCTAAATTCTTGGAAGATAAAAGTTAAATGTGCTTTGAAGTTCATTCAGAGTTTGCACTATTTCTTTGAAAAGGAACCAGAAGAATCTAAGCATGTCTTAAAGACTGGAGATTTATATATTTAGTCCTTATTGGATAGGGATTAAAATCAGATTTTGATAAAAGTTGATGACATATGTGGTTGAAAAGTTGTGTGTCCCATAAAATGTGTCGTTGAAATTAGTTATTGACTTTGACTTCGATTAAAAATTGGATTTTAATTTTGATCAAACAGGGGCTTAACCTTATGTGGTCTTAATGTGGAGGTGCATATAAATTTAACATTCTAGTAACTAGTGATTGAGAATTACAGTTTGTTGAAATACACTTTCGTTAGAGAACGTAGACCAGAGAATGCGATTGCATTATAATATCGCAATTGAATGGATGGAGCAAGCTTGAATTGACATGGGGTTGCTCTTTTTTTTTTGGTCATATTCCCTTTACTGCAATATCTTTGTGACTTGAGAAAATTGGCTCACCCTGAATTTGAATTAGTAGACAAGTTGTCCGACTTTCTGTCTTAAATACTGTTTGTTGGCTAGATACCTGCAATTCAAAAGTAAAGAGAACAAGACTGTTCATCATTGGGAAGAGATGAAACCATCTCTACAGCAAGAGTGTTCATTTAACTCTGCCCATGAACAGGAAGGAAAGAATACTTGGATTTTTATTCTGTAACTTAGATTTTCAATCTATTTTTCTTAGTCTCAAGTTGAAGCCTACTTCCTTTCATTATGGACTTGCTGGATTTTCCCCTCGGATCTTGTCAGTTTTGACAGCATGGCGATATGTTTGAGAAGTACACAGCTCAGAATAAAAAAAACTGCATTTTCTGCTTCTTTATGTTCCTTAGCTGAGGCTCTTAATATTTTCTTTATATTTCAAATTTTTCACTAAGAAGCGAGTGTGTTTAACTTGATTGACAATGAGAGCTTTTAGAAGGGACAGAAATAATATTCATGAAAATAAATCATGGAAGGATGTTTAGGACTTGCCTGTCTGCCTCTCTTCTTTCTTATTATGAAACAAGCACGAAACTCGTAAGTTTTGGTTTAGAATTTTTGACTTTGACATCTCTGTCATTGGTTTTGTCAAGTGAGCAAACTTATGCTACTGTGCTAGTTATAAATTAAGTAGAATGTTGGCTACTAGCTCTAATATATACTCCATCCCATGAAGTGCATTGTTATAGCTTGTGTTCCTTCATGTTGAAGATAAGATTTAAATGATATACATGTGGCCCTCTCTAACAATTTAGCTTTTAGATCTAGTTGTTCAACATAGCATCGAGCATGCAAAGGTCTAGAGTTTAAATTTTGCCTTTACCCGTTTAATGAAATTGTGGAAGTGTCGGGCTTTTGATGGGAAAAAATGAAATCAGCCTACATGTAAGGGAACTTGACAAAGATAAGATTTAAATGATATAAATGTGACCTTCTCTAACGGCTAAGCTTTTAGATTAAGTGTTCCAACACGTCCTATGAAAATACATAACATAACTTAATGAGAAATTTCCACATTTAGATAGAAATATGTAATTAAATTTCAAGCAGTTGGACAAATGTGTTAATGATTTTTCAATGATAGTTTCCTTTATTCTTGTTAAAACTTATTTGGTTGATTCGTGTTGACCAGAAAAACTACTTGGATGTATATCGATTTGAATCATGGGGTGGTTCAATGATCCCAACATACAATTTTGGGCAACAGGTTTGTTTATTATAATCTCACTGTCGTCTAAATGTATCTGAGAAAGTGTTGCTACTTTGTGCCCGTATCCATTTTTTTTACATGTTATGAATTTTGCTTCTTTTGGTGCATAATTTATATACAATATTAAGCATATGGTACCTTACCTAAGTGACTGATTTGCTGACACTGTAAATAAATTTTCTTTTACTGCAGGAGGATTTGTCATCATTTATTGATTCTCTCTTCTTTCTATTTTGATTTGAATTGACCCCATTTTTTGTTTTATAAATTCTAAATGCAATATATTATATTTTCTCTCCACACCTAAATGAAGATGGTTTTTGTGAAATATATCCTTAATCTTGTATGTCATTGCTGAATTGATTTATTGTTTTATCTAGATCACGAGCCAGTGTAGTTGGCCAGTGTAGTTGTGGATAATGGACATAAGTTCCGTACATTCAATTGGCCAATAGGAAGGAAGAAAATTAATGGCTGATTTAATTATTTATAAAGGAACGTGCCTTGAATTGATTTTAGTATGCTTCTCTGCATCTTAACGAAGGTAATATGAAATCACATATTTCTCTTAGTAAAAAAGGCAAGTACTGTTTAGCATCACTCCAAATTAGAACTATGGAGTACTTTGAATGGAAATTGTCTTTACTTGCTGGATTGATATTGTCAAAATTTTGTGATGTCTTCAAAAACTGTGCATCTTGATATGTGATTGCATATTACAGAAGAATAGAGATATAAAATAATTATATGTGATATAAAAAATTTTAGATATCAAGTTACTGGGAAAAAAAATAAAAATATTTTATGACTTATTTTGGCAATCCTCAAACCAAAAAGGGGAGAAGGGGAAAAAGAAGAAAAAAAAAGAAGAAACAACATCGGCCAATGAGTGTATACTCATAGTCACCATTGATTTCATATGATTATATCCTTTATTTCATGGGGTTGTTCATTTAATTTATCCAGCTGTTTCATTGAAACAATCTAGAATATGTATGGTGTTCTCTAATGGTTGATGGTGTGTGGCAGTTTACCCCAGCAACATTAACTCTTGATTCAGGAGTTACTAGGCCTCCACCTCCTTTAAGTGAGGCTGATTTGTTAAGTTGTATGGACAAGGTGAGCAATGTAAATTGTGATGCAAACAAATTTTTATTTCTGATTTTTGTCTACCTTAAATTCCATGAATTTCATAAAAGGTTTAATGATATTGACGATCTGCATGCTTTACTCATTTCTAATAGGCAGGCATTGGGACAGATGCAACAATGCATGATCACATAAAAAAGCTCCTTGATCGATTCTATGCCACAAAAGACTCAAATACTCGTTTCTCACCTACGAAACTTGTAAGTCCTTTCCTTCTCATATACATTATTTGTTGTTTCAAGCACAACTTTCTCTCATTTCTCCCCCTTCCCCACCCTCTCCCAATTTGTTATGAATATGATAGAGGTTGCTTTGATTAGAAACATTACATGAGAATTTTTTTGTTATAATAGCATTTCACTTGAGAGTGAAGGAAAATAAGTTCATTTACAATATAGTCGTATGATGCAATTGCATTCGTATGACACTTAAGGTGATCTAAGAAACACCCACACTCCTATTCCCTCTTTCTATAAAGGATACTACTAGCCTATGAGATTAATCGTCAGGTGCATGAACTAGCACAGGAAAGAAGACGAGAGTTTCCCTACATCCACAGCTTACAGGCGTTGAATTTCTTCTCTTTTCTGATATACTTGCATTTCAGAGTGCTACAGAATATGATTTACTGTAATTAAGAAATTCTGACTCCAGTATAAGAACTCTTCTTGCCAATTTGAGCCTAATGATCAACATGTTGTGTATGTTTAAAGGATTGTTCAGCAGGGAGTATTCTTTAGCATTATTTTGTGTCTTGATAATCCTTTTTATTCTTCATTCCAGCATTATATCACTGATGCATTTTTGGAGATATTAGAAAGAAATTATGCAGTGTCAGTATTGTATTTTTTGAGATATTACCATTCCATCTAAATATTTCTAAAAAGTATGCGAGTTTGGAAATTTTAGAGGAACATCTACATTCCTCCTCCAGCTTCTCTTCTTCATCAGCTTTTGTAATATATTCATGTATTCTTATTGTATCCTATGGTCTGAGCTTCGTATTTCTGTTGAACATTTTGTTTCTTCAGAATATTTATAAGTCTAATGAGCCTAGTGTAATTTCAGGGCGAGGCTCTGGTCATGGGATATGATGATATGGGGTGAGCAATTTATGTCAATTTCAGTTTTCCTTTAGGTTGTCTTTTTCTGATTGGATATTCTTTCATATAACTTTTTTTTTGTGTGTGTGTGTGTACAAGAGTTGCATGTCTGTTAAATGGGAATAGATACAGATTTCTAATATAATAATAGTGCCTGATCGATTTCACAATATCGCTCTGATCTTTTAGCTAAACACTTTTATGTTGAAAATGTGATATGTGCATTATCTGAAATGAAATAGAAGCACTCATTAATAAACATTGCAAGCTGGTTTCTACCCAAATGGCAGGTGAACAACAGGAAATTTCTTTCCAAAGTAATCATCGAAACTCCTAAGATTGGAGTTAATTTGCTACATGACCATAATGTACAGATTTGACCTAGAATTCTTTAACTTGCTCAATTTGCTCACAGGGTGAACCAGAAATGGCAGCATTGGACAATCCAAAGTCTACCTACGAACTTCAGAACTCTATAGCAACTTGTCCATACAATAGAAAGCTATATACTGTTTTATTTTCTAAGTACATATCTTAGATTTATAAAGCATTTGTCTTAAACTATTGCCCATTACATACATTTTAACTTTTTGAACATGATTTGAGCAACTTTTTGTCTATGCAATAAATGTTTCCCACTTTATAATCCTACACATGTAGTTCTGCTGAGCAACTAGTTTATATTCACAAAGGAGGTAGTAGGGAATCAGTTTACATTCGATACCATACAGATAATGTCGAAGCATTTTTCTTCTGTCATTTTCATCCTTTACCTATCTCCACCTCAAGTTTCTTGTCAACTTCTCAATGTTAGTTCATGAGATACGAATACAAGCACAAAAGTGAGAAGCTTGCAGATTTAGCATGACATTGATGTGGGTCCCTCTGCTTCATTTCTACTGAAACTAGAGCTAGTAGACAAATAGACTAAAGTCCAATTCATGTATGCTGATTGAAACCCATTTTTATCATCTTTCTTTAAAGTGCTGTGAAGAAATTCACCTGCTCAGCTACTAGATGCTACAAATTTTCTTGGTCTAGACTCTCACTTAAGCTTTAGTCACGAGTCTTTACAGTCATGAATATGGATTTGTATATGAATATTCATATATTTATTCACAGTTATGAACTGTGGAAACCATATCTCCGTGCTATGATGGAGAGTGATATGAAAGCTGTTAGCATGGGCACAAAGAGCAAAACTGAAGTTTTGGAAACTTGCCTACAGCAAATGAAAGCTTGCTTCGTAGATGTAAGTTAATCAATTATACATCAACCTAAACATACTTCAAAATTTATTTTCTTTTGAAATGCTTATTGTAAATTATGTCTTCCATCATTCTTTTTCATTTTAGAACCAGGACATGTGGCACATGTTCTTTTTTCTTTTTTTGGGTAAAGTTAAGCACTAGTTTCTTTTCCTTTTTTTATTTTCATGTAAAAATGCACACTTTGGCATAAATTTAATATTCTAGGTTTTCTTTGTCATCATGGAACTTGAATGGACCAATCATAGCAGCATGAAGGTAGATCTGCAGGTGCATGGATGATTAGTTTATGCATTGTCTATGTGAATTATCTTCTGATATGCCCTCAACTAAGATTGCAGATCAGACTACAGATGCTGATCCACATCTATTTAATGCTAATGTTATAATGAATGTCCACCATATGTATGTTCTGTAATTTTCTTGTACTCTTTACCCTTACGCAACTTTTGTTTATATTTCTCTATGCAGGCCAAATCAAACAAAGGAAAGCTCTTTGAAGCCATGGCTGTGTTCTTTGAGAGGTAAATTTGTACTTTGTGGTGACAGAATATTGTACATTAACTGAGAATACAAGCTGTATATGCAGATCAAACAGATCTAGTACGAATGAGCAGAACACAGTTGCTGAGGTTGTTCGGAGATGTAATATCTGCCAAGAATCAGACATGGTTCTCAGGAGAAAACCGGTAATTACTTCCATGACAAACTTGTTTAGGTCAATGTTGTTAATGTTATACAGACAATCTCTTATTTATTAGGTGGGATTTATTTGAAGGGTTTGTAAGGAATTGCGTGGCAATCACTTGGGACAATTGGGCACAAGTATTAGAAGCCAACAATACAAAATACAACACATTGCCAGGGCTAGTGATTTGACATTGGTCCTTATAGGTGTTGTGATCACTATTGTTTCTCCCTAAAGTCCACCTCTTGCTTATTCTTTTATTCTCTTCCTTTTCTGTGGTGAGAAGTGAAATCCTGAGTGGTAAAGCAATTGACACCATATAAGTATCTTAGCTTATGAAAGAACGTAATGGCGTCTTAAACTCCAATTGATAGTTAATATTGGCTGCTCTGTTTGGTTATCGCAATTGGATTGAGAACTCAGTGGATTTAGTTCTTAAGGTATTATCAAGCCCTCAAGTTTACTAGGAATAAAGCTTAGTTAGTTGCTATTGTTGTAGGTTTTAACCCGTCCAACAGCATCTCATCTAGTTGCTTGGTTACCAAGTTATAGTTTCAAAAGAATATTCCATCTTTGTTGGAATATCTTCATAAATGAAAAGAGAATTGAAAAAAATCCACGAGAAGTAATAAATTGCACCCACCTGTTTGCGGCAGTTCTCTATGAATACAATGTTCATATTTCTCCAGGAGCTCTATTTTTACTCTGCACTTTTTTCTCTCCCTTTTGGGTGAAACTTGTTGGCTTTTGAAAGGATGTATCTTTTAGCTGTCTCTTTGGAGCATTCTAGGCATATTTAAGTTGGTATTTCTCTGTCTGAGCATCTTATGATTACCCATTTTTGCCTTTGCAGGATGGAAACTTCATGGTTGGGTGTATGGGCTTCCCCCACGTAGGTGTTTCTCTCTAATACTTTGAAAAAGAAATTTTCCAACTTCTATTGACTTGTCAAAAAAGTATCATATCGACAAATTTCGTAATGAACCAAAGACAAGAACTGCTTCTCTCATACCATTGAATTACTGATATAATAAGATGTCTACAATTTTTATTAAGAACATTCAGTAGTTAACATAACATCCCATCCCGCATTGGTTGTGTGAGAATTGTGAAGTGATAACTTGGGTTGGCTACTACTTGATGACTGGGGATCAAGCATTTTGGCTAATGATTTGGCTCCAAAAGTCCTGTACTAGTAAGTTTGCCCCCTAGGTGGTTCACTTGAGTCTTTTGGCTAGTAAATTTGTCCAAGATAAGAAAGACCGGTTGGGTTTTCTACAAATAAAAAATGTTAAGCCTTTTCCCTTATTATTTTCAATCCGACCTTTTGTCTACTGTCCTTTTCCCTATAAACTAGTATAATTGTATGTGGCGTTGCATATTAGTAGTTTACTCTTTACGTTTTAATAACTATAAGAAAAATAATACTGAAGTCATATGCTTTCCCAAAGAAAGTTAAGAGAACTCAAAATCTTGAATTGGAGTCAACTTAGGAAAACTATACAATATAAAGGACGCTGGATTATTCTTTCCTCAATGTAAAAATATGAGATCCTATGAATTGTACTTTCCAATTTTCTATCATGTCTGATCTGTTTTTCCTTTTCTTGTAGTAATTAGTTTGGATCTCTTTCCCCATTTTTCTGAAGTTGGTTAGTAGCAACAAGTATTAACCTGCCGAGGCCTTGACTTTTATATTTGAAAGATATATGCTTGGAGGTTCTTAGTGTCATCAGCTGAATGTCTTGATAGGGATTGAACAGGAGTTTTAGGTGAAATTTGAAGAAACGGGTATATGATGCAACATTTTATTTTTAGGCCCAAAACAATTGGTTGGCCAAAAAATCCTTGCCAGTCCACATTGTATATTTTGGGTAAGGGCATTGTTTTTGGAAAGAAAATGATTATTTTGTCATTTTGTGGAAACAGGCAATTATTTGTGGACATCCTACTTTTGAAATAAGGTCTCGCGGTCATGGATAAAGGGAGTAAAATGCATAGATTGTATCACTGTGTAATGCTGTAATTTCCTTTTAAATGTGTGTAGTGGAAATGATGTATATTTCGAAGAATTCCATATGTGCATTTATCTATTTATCTAGGCAATCGAGAAGTCTTGCCCTATCAAGATGAATTGTATATTTTGAGAAACTTTTACAAGATTTATACTATATACATCTATATAATTTTTTTAAAGGCGCAAGATACTGAGCCATGTATTGTGTATATTTCTTTTGCTACTTATTCATTATCTATTGTGAAGTGATAAATGGTGATCTGTTGCTCTTCTAGACTGTAGATAGAATTTTTGTAAGAACAGGCTTATAAAATGCAATCATAAAAAAGATTGTTATATTTAGTAGAGAAATGAATAATAATAATAATAGAAAGGTTTGTTGAGTTTCAAACCAATCACGATTCTAAAATTTGAGTCACATACTGAGAGTAGCAATTTTCCAATGCCATGAGCAGTTAACCTTTTTGTATATAGAGCTTGTTTGGTAGGGATTTTTTGGAGGAAGAATTGATTTTGAATAACTACGTAGAGAGCCACGTGAGAAATAAAATTAAGTGTGTGTTTGGTAGGGATTTTTTGGGGGAAGAATTGATTTTGAATAGTGATATGATGGGAAATGTGTGGTTGAAAAAGAAGATAAGATTATTGATGTGATAGAAAATATTATTTTATTGAAGAATGTGTGGTTGAAAATGAGAATTGATTTACTGTAGAATTGGAGAATCCGTACCAAACAGGGTCATAGTTTAGATTTATGCATCTGCCTTCGGCTTTTGCCTAAGTGACTATTGATATATAAAAACAAATATGTAGGTATGCTGGTATTTTTGTTTGAGGGTTAAGTTTGACATTCAAACACTCTTCTTCTTCTTCAGTCCTTGGTAACTTATTCTTGTTTGCTATAACTTCCCAGTGCAAGAATGTTGTCTGGCTTCCTGGATCAGTATCAGAAGCAGTTGTTACCACTAATGTTTGCAGCAGCTGTGCTCCAGGTTGTGTTAGTGAAATATTTTATCATGTTATTGTTACGACAATTTAGCCATTCAATTGATGTCAGTCCTGCAAAATTTCATGTAGTTGACCTCATTCTTGTATGATTCTGTCACCAATAAGCTTCTGGATTTATATTATCCTGTATTTCATGCTATGCAAACGATGTTTACAGGACCTGTTTACCAGATTCAGTTTAAATTTCGTCGGCTGGAAATACCGCCAAACTACAATGTTGATCATTTAGGTAAGCTTGAACTTTGGGAAGTTTTAGTGCTCCAGTTAACTTGTGTACTTCCAAAGCAGCTATCTGTTTACTTTTCTTTCCACTTTGTCGCACAAATACATATATATTTTGTGCATGTGTTTTAAATTTCAGAATTACAATATCAGCCTCTGTTTGGTAGGCATTTTTGTGGAGAGAATGCATTTTTTTGGTTGATTGATGGGGAATATGTGGTTCAAAAAGAAGGAAAAGTCATTGATGTGATGGAAAATATTATTTTATTAAAGAATGTGTGGTTGAAAATGAGTAGAAGAATGAGAATTGAAAATATAATGTGGCTCAAACAGGGGCTCACTGACGAAAATAGTAAGGGTTAATCTAGATCATGTCAATCACTTGAAATCCACAATTTCAGAGATTCTGTAGTATATTGTCTCCTAAAACTTCTCATACCAGATCAACTTTCTCAATTGAATGCGAAGAGGAATCATATATGTGGTCAATATTTCAAAGAATATAGAGATATCATCTGTACTCAAATAAAACTCTTTACATTAAATTATTTATGGATCATATTTAGTCATGGTGATGGATTTGGCATCTAGTTGGCATCCATCATCAACGTGCGATGTTGCTGGTCCACTAGGGTTACTTGACCTGTCAAATCATTAGGCTAGTTCAAATGTAAACAAACCTATTAGAAGTAAAGAAGGTTACCTTAGTCTTTATACAATTGGAAAAACCATTTGAACAGATCAAAACTTTTACATGGAGTATATATTCATCTTCTCTGTGTGATATAGCATTTTGAGCAACTATTCGTAAACATTGTCATGTCCATTTGTATTTGTGTGTGTGGTATCAACGCCTAGGCGTGAGACATGGGCAAAACGCTTTGCTACAAGCGCGAATTAAGTGTAGCAGTTGTCCGTTTAATGCTCGTCTAGGTGCACTTTATTAATTTTTTTATTTTCTTCTAAAAAATCTTTTATTTGATTCTAGTTTATTAACTATTTATTTATTTTTTATTTTTTCCCTTTTTTTAAAAGGCTTTTATTTGACTTTAGTTTCAAATTTTTAAATGACTTGATTTGTTCAAAAGTCAAAAATGACTTTATTCGATAAAGATTTAGATAAGATTNTAAGTGTAGCAGTTGTCCGTTTAATGCTCGTCTAGGTGCACCTTATTAATTTTTTTATTTTCTTCTAAAAAATCTTTTATTTGATTCTAGTTTATTAACTATTTATTTATTTTTTATTTTTTCCCTTTTTTTAAAAGGCTTTTATTTGACTTTAGTTTCAAATTTTTAAATGACTTGATTTGTTCAAAAGTCAAAAATGACTTTATTCGATAAAGATTTAGATAAGATTAAAGTTACGGTGCTATCTATATTATGTAATTATAAGTTTGAGACTTCGAAAGTATGTGTGAAGTTCCTATAAATCAATCAAGTATGACTTGTCTAGTTGATAGTTGAAAGTATGAAAAATAATCTAGCTTTTGTATTTTGAAAACTTTAAAATTGTATAATTGACTAATTGTAGGAATTATTGAGTAAATATAGTTTTGTAATTTTAGATATTTGATATGTATTATTTTAATTATTAAATGATTTTTAGAATGATTAAGTATTTAAAAAAATAATAGAAATAAGTAACTTTTTTACACCTAAGCCTCGCCTAAACTTTTAAATCTTGAAGCTTGGCGCACAAGCACGCTTTACATTTTTAAGAACACTGATTAGAAGTAATTACAATTTTCAACATAAACGTTGTTTTTAAAATATTTCAGCTAACATTTTTTTTGTCTATTCATTACTTGTCCCATGTTTACTTTCTTGGGATTAATTGATCTATATCATTTAAACGTCATAAAGATTCGTAAAGTTTAATTAAGGGAACCTTTTGATAATTTTTTTTCCTAGAGATGATGGCTTTTAAGAGATATCATATCGTATGCTATCTAAACCCAGAGTCACATAACCCAACCCCTACCCCCAAGCCTTGAATGCTGAATTTGAAAAAAGTGTAATAAATCTTTACTAGTCAAAGAGACTTTAGAAGACAGAAATAGGGAATTAGTTAGCATTTGGGAGAATGGAGTCTGAAGGGATCTGTAAGCAACATCATATCCATTCCATGATCTCTCTCTCTCTCTATTTTGGCTACATTTTAAAGTCTTTTGCGGACAAGGTTAAAATTTCTAGATTCCTTGAAATCTCTCTTTCATAAGATGTCAGCAAAAGAGCAAGCATTATCAAAGTTAATTACTGCGAAGTTAATTTGTTGTTTGACAGTTTATATTATGTTCAAGATGTTACAAAGGTTTTTAATACCAAGTTAAGCTGAGTTCTTTATACATCTGGTCAGGTTGCATTGGAGGCTGTGATGATATTCTAAGGCAGCTAATGGAAATTTGTGGGACTGGTTCACGCAACAGCTCCAGTGTACCAGGTATGGAGTTTCAACGCCCTGGTACACATATTTGGTGATATGAAGTGAAATGTATTAACATAGTCAATGAGTAATCATAGATTTCCCGTACTCTCTGGCTTTATATGAAGTTGCAAGGCTAATGAGAAGGCGGATTTACTGATCTGAAAAAAGAAAATTTCATTCAGGCCATATTTAGTTCGCATTATTAGGCTGGTTCAGACATGAGATTCTTGACCAATCTACTAAATTGAGCATTTAACAGCAGTTGTGATGGGGTAAGACGTGGGGCGCATGATATTATGCACCATTTTCCATTTTGTGGTTGGGTTGAATTTGTTATATGGGGGATGTTATGCACCATTTTCCATTTTGTGGTTGGGTTGAATTTGTTATATGGGGGATGAAATCCCCCCGTCCCATTAAAATATTCTCTTCTCTCACTTTTTTAGCAATGAAATTGATCACAATGTTTCACCATCAAACTTATTAAACACACTGTCATAGTTTCTAGAAAAGAGATTCATGTTGTATTCATCTGTTAAGATTACAATACATTATATTATTAACTGGGTTTGTTAAATGGGAGATGAAACCCCCAGTCGCATTAAAATATTCTCTTGTATCACTTTGTTAGCAATGAAATTGACCACAATGCTTCACCATCAAACTAATAATAAACACACTGTTATAGTTTCTAGAAAACAGAAATTTGTGTTGTACTCATCTGTCAAGATTACAATACGATATATAATTACGATAGTTGACTAAGGCTACTACTGGAAGCTACCCTAAATTAGGAGCTACAATCAGGATCTAAATTACAGTAAGTACGAGGTTTGACCAATTATTTATGGTAAAAGATTCCAACACGTACATATATGATATCTCTGTCATGTTAACATATAATTTATTGTCATGTTAACATATATATATGTATGGATGCTATCTCATTTATATGATATGTGTAATATGTTATTTTTTATGTTATTAGTGTGCCCAAATTTATTGGGACAAGGCTTAGTTTTTTGTTGTATTACTAGTCCTCTGTTTTTGCAATCATATTTACTTGTATTGATTCCTGAGTACTGCCAACCTAAAACATTTGTGCAGAACCTTACTATGCAACTGAGAGTTTCACTTTGCTAGCTAATATGGTGTGCTGGTCAGTTATCCATACACATTGCCATGAATCTGAATTTTGTTGTCATAATACTTCATCAAACCATCGCAGATTTTAAGCAACATTTGTAATACCAATATGCGAAATGTTTGACAATAGAAGTTCAGGTATTTTGCTTCTGTGGCTCATTGTCTTGTCATTCAATAATCAATTTGTCATTTTCTTCTGCTAGGTAGAGGATCAGGGCATACTCCGTCATCTAACAGTGCTCAGCGAAGTAACTCTAGAGGGCAGGGTGCTTGTGTAAACTGTAGACAAACTGGACATTCTTCCGACGTTTGTCCTTCAAGGGTTTCACGTGGTCGAAATGTGCGATCTCAGGAAGCTGACGCTCAAGAGGGTGCGACACTTTTACTATCTTTTATTGCACTATCATGATGTTTCCTGTATTGGCTTCTTATGAGTGTAATGGATGTCTTGTACCTTCTTTTAATGCTGCTACTATCATTACCACCCGTCACTCTGCATTCCATAAATGACAGCCACCTTATAGCCTAAATGGCTGCTAGAAGCTATCTTAGCATTCCTATCCGAGAAGGTCTAATTATGGGGGAATGAATATAACGAAGATGGTACAGTTTACCTCCCTGTCCCATGTTTATATTTGACAAGGAAAATAAGAAAGTGACAGAAATTGTATGCCTGAAATCGAAAGCTAGATTCAGATTCCTATTGACTTTGTATGACTAGGCTGTGTACTTCCTGCCCATGGATTTAAGAAAAGACTGAACTGCATAATTGCATCGTTCCCTTCGGGAGAGTGGATTAAAAATAAAGAAAAGGAACGACATGACGAGATTTTATGAATGCACATCTGACATAGCATTCTCCTCTGTGGTAGTCTATTCATGAGTTAATTTTTTATAAATGTATAAGGTTGGACTACTCCTCTTAATAAGGTTGACCTTTTAAGATGGAACCCCAATTCTTAGCAGTCTATAACCCTGTTAAAGGCAGAATGATACATGTTATTCTTTTTATTCCTGATGATGCAGGGGAATCTTCAATTCCATGTAGCTCCTGTGGTGCACCTTGTGTTCTGCGCACTGCTAATACTGCAAATAATAGAGGGAGGAAGTTCTATTCATGTCGATTGCAGGAATGCAACTTCTTTGTGTACGTAGAACTAAGATTTTCCCAGCCCTTTTTTGTTCCGTTGAATAAATATGTAGCATGAACACCATTTGCATTTGCCACAAGCCTTTTAGAGCATATTTGAGGTGTAGTATTATACAATACTAAACAGTATATAATAAACAAGATTTTAGTTTCTTTTGTTGTTTTAGTACTGTTTAGTCATGTTCAATCCTTCTTGACATACATGTCATTAGTATGCTAGTTCTTGAGGTTCTTTCACATCCATAATTATGTTAATCATATTGTCTACAATACAGTTGGGAAGATAACATAAATGAAGGAGGCAGAGTTGCACGTGGAAACATAATTAGAACAGCATCAAACCCCAGCAGGAGTGGCGGCCGTGGCAGGGGTGTCCAGAGTGGAAGACAAGCAAACGATGTAGCATTTGTGTCTGCAACAGGTGAACCCGTATCCGGCAGGTGTTTCGTTTGTGGCGATCCATCGCACTTTGCAAATGTTTGTCCAAATCGTGGTAGGTAATCCTTGAAACTCCCCTTTCTTGCCAGTTTGATTCTGCTCCTACCCCTCGGTTTCGGATGGATCAAATGTAAGTTCATACAAAGAGATGAATGTAATGTTTACGTTTACCAAGTTCTGTCTTAACAAATAGAAAATTGATACGTTATGTATTCTAATCAGTTTTTGGTTGTCCAGAGAAACATGTGTCCATTAGTACATGAATTCTTAACGAGTCTGTCTGCAATACAAAGTTCAACATTACTTATTTGACCCAAAGGGATGTCCAGAATTACGAGTGAGAGTTTTAAATTAGTGGATTTATTTAAACCCAATGTGTGGAATTACACAATTAAAAACAAGTCAATTTTTATTGTTTCTAGATAGTTAATCAATCACTTCAATTTCTATTATGTTGAATTTCCACAATTTGTAATATGAAAGCAATAAAGAACACTAAATTGATTAAGAAGAAATTTTAACTGGATAAAAATTTCGGTGCACTTTGCCAATTAGTAATTTATTATAAATCGAAGCAAACTTACAGTACAGTTTGGGTCTATTTATCCCGTAGAATTTTTGACATCAATTCCTGCAGTTTCCTTTCATCCTATTGGAGGTGTGTTCCTTCAAATCAAATTCTGACTCATGGTTTATATTTTAGTTCTTTTGGACTGCATGCTCTGATGTCAGATCTCGACTCGGTACCTCATTTTAGTCTTATTGAATTTGTGCTTTTGCAATAGCTTTCGATCCCTGGGATCTATTTATCTCCGGTGGATTAAATGAAGAATTCCTCGTTCTCGGGTTAGGGTTTGATCAAATGATTTGTGTGTTTTGATAAGTGGTTTAATGTGAACCAATATGACTTGATCAACAAATCAAAGTTTGGATAAATTTATAGTTCAATTAATATGGTAGTTGAATCTTGAAATCAATGAATGTGTTTTGAATCTTCAAAGGAATGATCTCTATGGAAAGATATGATTCAACACACGTTTGGACGTCTCATAGAGTGTATATTTATAATGGGCAGTGTTTGGAATGAAAATGAGTTCAAGATCAGCTTAAAAATTGAATATTTTTGTTTCTAGAACGAGCGTTAGGCCAGCGACAGCTGAGTGGTCATCAATATTTTCATCATAACTTTCTCCCGATATCTAATTGAAGTGATTCATAATGCATTGGAAAGCGAACTCAAAGAGCTACAATTCTTCTAGAGTAGCATTGTCCAAATTTCAATTTTTTTATGTGAAAAATGTGTTGCAATTTGCGACTGAAAATTTGTAGCATAACTTGTGATGTTCTTTCACACTCTTTAGACTTCTAATTACATTCCCTTGATCATATGTGATCTTATTGAACATCTTTAGCATATTGGATTCCTTCAAGACCTATACTACTAATCCTTAACTATTTTAAGTTTGATTACAACTCAATAAACTCTTAATACAATTCAACTAGTACTCAATTTTGGTTAAGGAAATTATCGATTACAAATTTGGAAATTACTAATTATAATTTGGACTTGACAGCAAGTACATAGCATAATGATATTAAACCATTACTTTTCCAGCAAGCATAAATGCCTTATAGACAACAGTTCTGACTAGTTTGGCACCTCCCCAAGCAGTCTCCAACTCTTTAACAACCCCTTCAGGCAACAAATCCACACCTTGTTCCTTTGCAGTAACAACTGCAGACCATGATCTCAGAAATCCCAAATACCCCTCAAATGAAACTTCCTTTGGTATATCAAGAAAGAGTGGATTCCCTTCAGAACCCAACCCTACACTCTCAAAGGGAAATGGAAGTGTCTTGTATGCATCGTCCACACTGTCAGCCTTCGAATTCCAATAAGGAAGTACTGTCTGAAACCAATGTTGTATGGCTGCATCAAAGGCAGGACTAATCTTATTAATGCCTTTATAGCCCCAGAGAGCGATTACGCCTCCGGGCTTTCTAAGAAGGCGAGTGACAACGGAGTAGAATCTTGGAAGGTCGAACCAGTGTACTGCTTCTGCTACAGTTATCAAATCAACAGTACCTTCACCACCTATTAAGGTAACTAGTTCATCATCGGACATGGAGAGTGGCGTATGGACGTAGCTAACTTTGGGATGTGGCATTGCGTACTTTAGCTGCCCTTCACTAACATCTGTTCCGATCACCTGCTCGTAATGTTCAGCAACCTAGTACAAGTTCCATCCGAGAGAGATGGCAGTATTTAGAAACAAGAGGGGTGTTTGTATCCCAATATATATAATGCCATAATATCAAAGGAAACAAATGTATTTCAAGTCATAATCTATTTGTGCTAATTGTGTATGTACCATACGTTTGATAGAAAACAAATTCAGATTACATGTAAAGGAAAGAGTTGAAGATAATTTAAATAGGTTTAAATACACTAGTGGCCACCCAACTTTAAACTTTGTGTCCACATAGCCACTTAACTTGATTTTGTTTCACCATGGCCACTCAACTTTATATTTAGTATCATCATGACCACCTAATTTGATTTTATTTCACCAAAGCCATCCAATTTCATATAACGTTTCACTATGACCACCCAATTTCATATAATATTTCATTATGGTCATTCAACTTCTTTTTACCATTTTGATTAGGGGTAAAATGGTAACTTTGCATTATATATAAAAAAAAATTAAATAAAAAGTTATTTGAAATTTTTATTACAATAAGTAGTGCTAGTTAGCATCATTGAACACCAGTCTAGATAACAGCACTAACAACATTAAATTGCAGATTCAATTAAGTGAATAACATAATTTCACATATTTAATCAAACTCATCATATAATGTCATATAGATTTCAACACAACTGATGTGAGATAACATTATTCTATTACAAATTAAAATCAAATCTCTTCATTGCTGATGAGAAACGTTAACTATTCATTTTCATGTGACCATTTAA
>CAIGRT010030096.1:0-13474 GCA_903798405.1 Fraxinus platypoda
AAAAATAAAATAATTTAATTAATTCAATATAAAAAATAGAAAAAAATTATTTAGTTTCGGTTCTTATTCGGTTCTTCGGTTCTTGGTCTAGAACCGAGACCCGACCCAAACCCATCGGTTCTCGATTCAGGTACCCGTTCGGGTATTTTAACTTATGAAGAACCGCTCGGTTCGGTTCGGGTTCGGTCCGGGACTTTTGGATACCCTATCAATCGGTATCCAATCTTGCTATAGTCTCCAGAGGAAGAAAAAAACTGTAGTTGGTATAATAGAACTCTACATCAGCCGATATGAATCTTGAGATTATCGACTAGAGCGGACTAATTGTCAAGCTGACTTGATAGCAAAACTACCATCCAATATATCCTTCTAGATAATCTGATTCGGGGCATTTGCCTATAAATGTGTAGTCCCAATCTGCTTAGCCATAGATATGGAGGTATTGATAGCATTATTTCTATTCTCCTCTCCTAAAAGCACGCAACTAAAATTTTTTGGATGCAAATCCAACTCTGTAAATGTGAGATGCCTTGAACCGAGACAGAAAATATTCATATTCAATTTCTCCGAGTATGTTTTAGAAAGACTAAATTCTTACATATTTCCAATGTATATTTATGTGCACATACACACACACACACGAGAGAGGGAGAAGTCGACCACCTTGATTAAATCTCGACTGTAAAATTTCATGGAATAATATGTACTTGTAGTCCATGTGTCTCCTTGCCTTCTTTAGCTCGTGTATTTTCAATTATTCTGATTCTAGAAGTGTTGACAATAAAGTTTTCTTTTGCTTCTCATATTCTCCTAGTGACTAGATATGCATCACAGGAACTATACATGCTATTTTGGAGATACTTTTTAATTGGTGGACAATGGTTGTCAGAACTGGTTTATCAACTCTGTAGCTCATATAAAAGGAGCATTGACTAAACTGTTTAACCTTTGTATTTTTTGTGGTGGTGGTTTTTGTATTTGGGAAAAATGGATCAAAGATGAATTTATTCTTTTTTAGCTTCAAGAGGTTTCTTGTGGGAGTCTTGGTGTGAATATCACATTGAGCGCTAATTAATATACACTTTTCAGGTATCTTTGTCAACATGGGAGCATGGAAGCCCACAATCATCCCTGGAATTTTCAATTAATATTAATCCTTCTCATGCCATTGTCAGAAATCCTTTCTCAGAAAAAAAGTGGAAAAAATTTCAACTATCAAGTTTGTTTAGCAGTTCAAGTGTGGCAATCAAGATGCAAGTCCTAGATTTGAACTTGTATCAGGGAGGAGCTAGATTTGTTGACCGATGGCTTATTGTGCTTAGCATGGGTTCTGGACAAACAAGAAACATGGCACTTGATAGGTACCAAAGCAAATGTTTCCTATTTACCACAATGTGGTACTGGAACCGGTCTTTAAGTCCATATATTTACTAATTTGTGTGTGACCCTACAAGAGATATCATACTTGATGGATCTGAAACTAGCTATTTGGTATGGTTGCTGTAGTATGCATATCTCTATCTGCACAGACTATCTGTGTGCTTTTGTGTTAGAATCTTGGGCCTTGATACATTATTTTCAGACTATTTTTGGGAATCCCTTTCAACTTTTCATCAATTTTTTGAACTCTGGAAGTGCTACTTCATGTACACCTCTTTGTGTTATTCTGAACTTAAAAGAACTTTTAGCATCAAAACGTCTTTTGTGTATGCATTGAAGGTTTTTGTTGTTTGTCGGGTAGCTCATCATTTTTTCCTTGTGGCAAGTGTTTGGTACATGTTTGAGAAATGACATGGTCACATGGTCAAACAAACTTTTTATTCTCAACATTTCGTAAACTTATAATCACTTTCCAAACATGCACTTAGGGCGTGTTCGATCGTGCTTAAAATCCAATTAAAATTGAAAATATAGCCGTTATTGGGTCCCACTCGTCTAATAAAAGGCAACAATAACAGCTAGTTTTTCAATTTTAATCCGATTTTAATCTCTGCCTAAGTTCATAATTTTATTTAGATGGGTGACGACGAGAATTGAATCTAAGACCTTTGCGTGCTCGATACCATGTTGAACCACTTAATCTAAAAGCTTAAGCTGTTAGATAGAGTCGCAAGTATATCATTTAATTATTATCTTCTACAAAAAGGTTCTTGGTTACCTTGAAAATTTGGTGACTTTCTGGAGATATAGGTTAAATACAAGATGTGTGCATACCATTACAACCACTACATGATCCTGTTGTTGCATTGTAGAGCAATATTGCAACTGAGTTGTCCCCTTGTAGAGATCAAGTGTAGGACAATTTAAAATATTCCATAAAGCCTCTTACAATGGATTTGAAAGTGGGTTTGATTTGTATTAGGTGGTCAATGAGTTAAGTAAATGTTTTAGAATGATTTACCAAAGAAGAAGAGATATAATGAAGTTTTATAGATCTTTCTCATTTGGATGAACAGTACTCACGAATAGTATCTTTTAGGAAGTTAAGGCTGTTCTTATTAATAATATTGTGTGAATGTGTAGGGCTTTACAAAGTATTAGATCTATGAGGAAAGAATTGTTATGCTGGATGATGAATTCTACCATTCAATTAGAAGTAGGCTGCTATTCCCAATCCTATTTGCATATATGACATGAAAACTTAGGAAACTAAATAATTATGCAACACTCCGAAACCAACTATTCCATATTAACTCAGACTCCTTATGAGAATAAAACAAGGTAGATGAACTACTGAAAGATAATAAACATAAAAAATCCTAAATTATAAAATCTCAGTTCTTAACAAATATTAAAAACGCATAAATTTCATCAGTAACCTCATTGAATTTGCTCCAAATTCTGAGGGGCAAATATTGCTCCAATGTCAAGTCAATTTAAGAGGAGGCTTAACCTAAAACTCTAAAACATATTACATCCTAAACATCCTAGTGTTTTACTAATGAAAAAAATGTTTATATTTCAGCCTGACCTTCATCAAACTTGGTAAATATCCATTGGTTTATAGAATTGCCATGTTTGACCTTACTCGTTGAAATATGTTAGAACATTCCTGGTTTCTCATATACTTATGGAAAATTATTAACTGGCTACCTAAAAAGGCTTTTATTCTTCTTTTGTTTGTCTAACATGGCGAATGTTTATATGTTATATTTGAGATTGTGAACCTGTGGAAGTTAGCTTGACGGTGATTGATACATGCAAGTAACACCTTCTGGATTTTGTGATAGTATAAGCTGTTAACTAGACCCAGGATTATAGATCATATAACTTGTTTTCTTATTACTGGTAGAAACATGAAATAGCTATAAAGTATATAATGCAAGTGCAACTAGCACAACCTGTGTGCATATAAGTGACCTCTTGTAATGCATAAATCGGGCAAAAGATATATTTGTTAGATTAACTCTTTTTCATCTATGCAGTCGTTACCTGGCATACAAGCTAACTCCTGTTGCTGGAGTTGCAGCACAGATATCGCATAATGGCCATCCCATCACGACCCATCTATCAAGCTCCATCATGTCTCCTCTTCCTCTATCAAGCTGTATAAACATTCCCATAACTGTGCTGGGGTATTTCCTTGTGCGTCATAATCGAGGTCGTTTCCTTTTTAAGTTTCAAGACTCTGAATCTGCATTGGAGGTGCAGTCTGACGCTGCAAGTCGCTTAATTGAGGCTTGGAACAGAGAGCTGATGTCCTGTGTTCGTGATTCCTATATTAAATTGATATTGGAGATGCAAAAGTTAAGGAAAGAACCACTGACTTCTGTATTGGAACCAAATTTAGGTCTTTCTGTTAGTGATATGTTGACAGCTTATGGGAGTGAAATATATTATTTTTGGCCCAGGTCAAGTGGGAACTCAGTGCTTAAGCAACCTGTAAATGGCAAGGATTCAATTTCTATGAAGCCTCCTAAGGCAGACTGGGAGTGTCTTATTGAACAAGTTATTAGGCCATTTTATGCTCGCCTTATTGATCTTCCAGTTTGGCAACTGTATTCTGGGAATCTAGTTAAGGCAACGGAGGGTATGTTTCTTTCACAACCTGGAAGCGGGGTAGGTGAAAGCTTGCTACCAGCAACTGTTTGCGCCTTTGTTAAAGAACATTATCCTGTTTTCTCAGTGCCATGGGAATTGGTGACAGAAATTCAGGCAGTGGGGGTCACAGTCCGAGAAATCAAGCCTAAGATGGTCCGAGACCTACTTCGGGTTTCTTCAATGTCTATTGTTCTTCGGTCAGTTGATACTTATGTGGACGTTCTTGAGTACTGTTTATCTGATCTTCAGCTCCTGGAACAATCTGGATCCAGTGGACTCCATACTTCAGGGGACCTGAGCAACCCAGATTTTAGTACCGCAAGCAAACAAGAAGAAAGTTATCCCTTTGCTTTATCAACACCAAATTCAGGTAGGCTTGGGATATCTGCCCCAAGGTCAACTAATTCCGGAGGAGATGCAGTTGAAATGGTGACAAGCTTGGGGAAAGCTATTTTTGATTTTGGTCGTGGAGTAGTTGAAGATATAGGCAGGCCAGGAGGCTCTTCGTCTCAGAGGTACCCTGTGACAGGTAGTAACAGCAATGGTTTGGGTACAAGTGAGGACAGGAGGCTTCTCTCTATAGCTTCCGAGATCAAAGGCTTACCCTGTCCGACTGCAACAAATTGTCTCATAAAACTGGGGTTTAATGACGTTTGGGTTGGAAACAAGGAGCAACAAACTCTAATGATTTCTTTAGCTGGCAAGTTCATCCATACTAAAGTGATGGAGAGACCAGTCTTAGTAAATATTTTTTCTAACAGCTCTCTTCAATCAGTCTTGAAACTCCGATCTTTCTCTTTTCGCATGCTGGCTAGCAATATGAGGCTTTTATTTCATGAAAATTGGGTGAATCTTGTAATTGGTTCAAACAATGCTCCCTGGTTTTCATGGGAGAAAATTGCAAGTCCTAGCAGTGAATGTCCGTCTCCTGAATGGATTGGACTTTTCTGGAAAATATTCAGTGACTCATCAGAAGACATCTCTATGTTCTCCGATTGGCCTCTTATTCCTGCTTTTCTTGGTCGCCCGATCCTATGTCGTGTAAGAGAGCGTCATCTTGTCTTTGTACCCCCCCCTTTTAGCAATTTGAGTTCTTCCATTTCTCCTTCTGAAGAGGGTACTTTTGAGTCTAACCAATCAGAATTTTCTTCTGAATATAATGTGGTTCAATCATACTTGTGGTCCTTTAGGTTCATAGAAGAAAGATACCCTTGGTTATTGTCATTGCTTAACCACTGCAATATACCTATCTATGATACTACTTTCATGGATTGTGCTGCTCCATCTAAGTGTTTACCTACAGCAGGCTTGTCATTGGGACGAATTATAGCATCCAAGCTTGTTGCAGCCAAACAATCAGGGAATTTTCCTGAACTTAATTCCTTTTTACCTTCAGAACGGGATGAGCTTTTCAATTTATTTGCTTTTGATTTCTGTTCCCGTGGCTCCGAGTATGGAGGACAAGAGCTTGAAGTACTACGTGATCTTCCCATTTATCGAACTGCTCGTGGTACATATACCCGGTTGCAAAGCCAGGATCTGTGCATGATCTCTTCAAACACATTCCTCAAGCCATTTGATGACCGGTGTCTTTCTTACAGTGCTGATTCTACTGAAAGTTCTTTACTTCGAGCACTTGGTATCCCTGAGTGTGCTGATCAGCAGATTCTTGTAAAATTTGGATTGCCTGGGTTTGAAGGAAAAGCCCAGCCTGAACAGGAGGATATCTTGATATACCTATGTACAAATTGGCAAGAACTCCAACAAGATTCATCAATAATTGAAGCGCTTAAAGAGACTAATTTTGTGAAAACTTCTGAAGAACAATTGGTAGACATGTGTAAGCCCAAAGATCTGTTTGACCCAGGTGATGCATTATTAACATCTGTATTCTCTGGAGTAAGAAAGAAGTTTCCAGGAGAGAGATTTATTTCAGATGAATGGCTTCGAATTTTGAGGAAAGTGGGTCTTCGAACTTCAGCAGAAGCTGATGTTGTGCTTGAATGTGCCAAGAGAGTAGAGTATCTTGGAGGTGAATGTGTCAAGCCCGTGGGAGTTCTTGATGACCTTGAGACTGATATAATAAATATGCCAAACGAGGTTTCTTTTGAAGTGTGTCTATTGGCTGAAAATCTGGTCAAAGCAATTTTCTCTAATTTTGCTGTACTTTATAGCAACAGCTTCTGCAATCTCCTTGGCAAAATTGCTTGTATTCCTGCTGAAAAAGGCTTCCCGAGTTTAGGTGGCAAAAGAAGCGGGAAGAGAATGCTGTGTTCATACAGTGAAGCTATTGTCTCAAAAGATTGGCCTCTTGCTTGGAGTTGTGCGCCAATTCTTTCCAGACAGAGTGTTGTACCGCCAGATTATGCTTGGGGACCACTACATTTGAGGAGTCCTCCAGCCTTTTCAACTGTATTGAAGCACCTCCAGGTAAGGACCGTAAGGTATCAGCTTATGATATCAATTTGAAGGTTACAGTTTTTCTCTGTGACATGTATCAAACATAATATGCAGGTACTTGGGAGAAATGGTGGTGAAGACACCCTTGCTCACTGGCCAACTGCATCCGGTCTTATGACAATTGACCAAGCCTCTCTTGAGGTATTGAAATATCTTGACAAGGTCTGGGCTTCCCTCTCTTCTGCAGGTATAACTTATTTTAATACCATTTTAACGTTAAACCTGGTGCTAGTTGCATGGCCAAAATATTAGTTACTGAATGACCTTGTGTTTACAAGACAGAGCAAAGGTTTCTTTGTGTTGTTCCCTTTGTTTACATAGCAGTTTAGCATATAATTGGCAAACTTTTGATTATTAGTTTCTTTGTACATTTCTTTTTGATTATTGGGATTTATTGATTGTTCTCATTCGCGTATTTTAATTGACCCCTGCTCTTGCTATTGGTACTAGACTACAGAAATCTATTACTTGATTCGTATCTATATCTATTCTTAATAAATCCTATTAATATTTCTAGTTTACTATTAGCTAGATATGACTTAAAAGAGTGAGTTTTTCATTTCTTGGACAAATGTTTTGTTATGTTGACATCTATGTTTTCTAGCCCATTTTTTTAAAAGAATAATAGTTACTGGGTTCAGGAAGTCAGGGGTTAAACAGAGGGAAATTACTTAACCAGAAACCAAAATTATTACGTGCAATGAACAATATGCTTTTTTTTTTGACTAATATTTATGTGTGGAGTTCTGTGCATCCATGCTCAATATAGGCTATCAGAATTAATAGAGATACATATCTTGTTCTACTCTTGAGTCAATGTGCTTGATTGTTCGAGAAACAAAAGAAAAAGAAGAATTTGGTGGGTTTTTTTTTCCCCATAAGTTGAAGTGGGACGTTTTCTCAGTTATGGTAATGTTTGGGCATGAGGTGAGTTGATATAAATATACAACCGTGTTTGTTTTTTGTTCCTTGTTTTAGAGCATTTTAATGACAAAGACAGAAAAGCATGAAAGTAACAGTCACCTACACAAATTCCTCATAATATTATGAAGATAGATCTGAATGTTTAAGACCCTGCTCATATTGGTTATACATGTCAATTTCTTTTTTACTCTGTTAAAACTTCTAATTTTATTTTGTGGAACTGAAATTCCTTGGGATAGTCATATGTCATAATACATGACCATAGAAATCTTGTGGATAAGAATGTGAAAGAGTAACAAGTTTACGTGAAGGAGTATGATGGCCAGATACGTGTTGATAATTGATTGCACTACTTCTAATATAATTTCCTTTTATGGAAAATCAGTCAAAAAAGCAAAGTAAGGTTGTCTGTGTCGTTGCTTCACTAAAGGATATGAAAAGTACTTGAATTTTGATAATTGAACTGGAACTGTTTGTAAAATAATTTTGTTTCATGGCAATCAGTCCAAAGGAAAAATGAAGTTATATTATCGTGGTCTTTCTTGAGACCATGAAAATTTTCTTTGTTTTGAGAATGAAAATGAGTGTAATTGTGTAAACATACTTTTTCGTTGTAGTCCTATGACAATTAATAGCTATTGTTGCATTGCCAGAGATTGTGGGGCTGCAGCAGGTAGCCTTCTTGCCAGCTGCCAACTGTACTCGTTTGGTGACAGCAAGTTCTCTCTTCACACGGTTGACAATAAATCTATCTCCATTTGCATTCGAACTCCCTTCAGTCTATCTCCCATTTGTGAAGATTCTTAAGGACTTGGGGCTTCAGGACTCATTATCTGTTGCTTCTGCAAAGAATATTCTTTCAGATCTTCAGAAAGCTTGTGGTTATCAGCGTCTTAATCCAAATGAATTCCGTGCTGTAATTGAAATTTTATTTTTTATATGTGATGAAGAAAACAGTTCAGATATCTCCAGCTGGGAATCTGAAGCAATTGTTCCTGATGACGGCTGCAGGCTTGTCCATGCAAAATCATGTGTATACATTGATTCTCATAGCTCTAATTATGTGAAATATATTGACACTTCAAGGCTAAGGTTTGTTCACCAAGACCTTCCAGAAAGAATTTGTTTGGTCCTTGGTATCAGAAAGCTCTCTGATGTGGTCATAGAGGTAAAATGCAGATTTGAAATCTTTTTGTTGGGTATTAATTCTAGTTTTAAATGACTTACTATGTATAACGTGTCAGCTTATTACATTGAAAATTCACAATCTGTAGGAGCTGGATCATGGAGAAGATTTACACACTTTGGAATGTTTTGGATCTATTTCACTAGCTTCCATCAGACAAAAATTATTGAGTGGCTCATTTCAAGCTGCAGTTTGGAGAGTTCTGGCTAGCCTAGCTAGTGACATTCCCGGGTTTTGTATTCCAGACTTGGAGAACGTGAGAAAATCTTTGATTTCTGCTGCAGAAACGCTGAAATTTGTCAAGTTCCTACATACTTGTTTCTTGCTGCTTCCACAGTCTTTAAACATTACCCAGGTTGCTAAGAAATCAACTCTTCCAGGGTGGGAGGATATATCTCAACATAGAGCTCTTTATTACATCAATAAGTCGAAAACTTGTGTTTTAATTGCCGAACCTCCAAGTTATATGTCAGTTCTTGATGTTGTTGCAATTGTTGTAAGTCGTGTTTTGGACTCGCCAGTTCCGCTACCCATTGGATCTATGTTTCTTTGTCCTGATGAAACTGAGTCTGCAGTCTTTGATGTTCTGAAACTTTGTTCTCATAAAAGAGATGCTGAGTTTGGAATTGGAATAGAAAATTTTCTAGGCAAAGAGATACTACCACAAGATGCTACACGAGTACAATTCCACCCATTAAGGCCTTTCTATAAAGGAGAGATAGTAGCTTGGCGGTCTCAAAATGGAGAAAAGTTGAAGTATGGCAGGGTTCCAGAGAATGTTAGATCCTCAGCCGGACAAGCACTTTACAGATTCATGGTCGAGATCTCATCAGGGGTTACTGAGCCCCTTCTTTCTTCAAACATTTTCTCTTTCAGAAGTATTTTGTTTAGTGATGTTTCATCAGCAAGCATGCCGGAGGATAATCATAGAGTAATTGACAGAACAAATGCAGAAAGTTCTGGAGGCAGATCAATGCCTTCTCAGGTACGTGGTCAACTTGCTTGCCTAGTCATTGAATGCCATCATTTCTGATATCTTATGCTGACGTGTTTTTTAAGTTTGTTAGCCTAGTCTAATAAAATTCACCTGACTTGTGTGGGCATTTGAAGTTTACGAGGTACAACTATTATTGTGAGCTCAGGGAAATAGAGGTCTTCTGGATGAACCATAAAATTGCTTTATTTCTTTTTCTTTGCTTTTGACGTTGTTTGGTATTTCTAGATCAGTCACTACTTTATTGAATGGAAATTCGTTTCAAACAAGTGTCGTACCATTTTATTTTAATTCAACAACATGAATTCTCTATAAACTCTCCTTTAGCATTTGAGTTGCTGTCCCCTAAGTTCCAAAAACTATCACCTTTGTAAAGTAACCTTGCTTTTCCAACAAAAAAGACACACGTACACATGCTCTCCTATGCCTTCTGTGGACTTGAGAAATAACCTATATCATCCTCCTTTTAAGCAAATCAAATTTTAGGAACTGAGGGCTCATTCAGAAAGTATCTTGACTTTGCTCGTGTACTGCTATTCATATCATGGCAATGGCATGTAACCTATTCAATGGCAAGTCTGATATTTTGTTCATGCCTATTCTCAATCAAACTTGTTTTTTATGCCTAGCACTGCGGATGATGCACCATAAGATCGTATGCCTTATGGACATTGTTCAGCTCTTTCAAGTTTTACTTCTAATAACTTGTATTTCTATGTTATCCCATTGTGCCTTTGTCATGGGCAGCAGCAGCCGGTGCAAGATCTCCAGCATGGTCGTGTGTCAGCTGCAGAATTGGTCCAGGCAGTTCATGAAATGCTTTCTTCAGCTGGCATCAATATGGATGTAGAAAGGCAATCACTGTTGCAAACAACATTAACGCTGCAAGAACAACTGGAGGAGTCTCAAGCAGCATTATTGCTGGAGCAGGTCTTTATCTTGAATTTTATGCTTGAATTATAGGGGAAAAAAAAATGCTTAAAGCAAGTTTCAGACTAGAAGATCTGGGAAATTGTTCTTTGGTTTTGAAACCTGAATACAGAAGATCTAAGTTTGAAAATCCAAATTTTAAATTCTCAGTGTGTATGTCTGGATCCAGGTTGCTCCATGGAGAAACCTAGAACTAGGAAGATGGTCTCTCCAAAGCCGCCCTTCCAGTACCCACCTGCTTTGTACACATGCTAGTCACGGCTTTGCATCTTTGTTCTCCTTTTTCTCTTATATTTATCCTTCAATTTTCACAAAGGAATCTCTGATTTTTTACTTTGCAATCCAAAAAAAAAAAAAAAAAATAAAAAAAAATGGTATATTTGACCCAAAGTTAAAGCCCCCTTGTTTGGGCTCCATTTTAATGGAAATTTGGGGGGAAATGATTTTTGGAATAGTGATTTTTGTGAAAATGTGGTTAAAAAATAAGAAAAAGTTTTCGGTTTACGTGGTAACATTATTTTATGAGAGAATGTGGTTGAAAATGAGTTTTGAAAAAAATGAGTTGTTGAAAAAATATGTGCCAAACATAGGCTAAATTTGATATGGACAGTTTGCTTATGGAATCAATTGAAGAAATCATTGCAATTTCTGCATCTTATGGAACTTCTATTTCTCTAGGGTGCAATGTTTCTAATATTTCATATTTTCAGTACATTTTTTATGATCAGTTGTTTTTATGTCCTTGCCTATAGAATCCTTGTTTAAGAGCACTTTTGTGTCGATATATGCACAGTGTTTTTCAATCCATGACAAGATAGTTTTATGGAAAATGTAACGAGGAAAAAGGAGGATCAAATATAAACTATTTCTGAAATGCACGAGTTATGAATATGCAGGAGAAGTCTGACATGGCTACTAAAGAAGCTGATACAGCCAAAGCAGCCTGGTCTTGTCGGGTCTGCTTAAACAATGAAGTCGACGTCACAATTGTTCCCTGTGGTCATGTACTTTGCCGGCGATGCTCATCTGCAGTTTCAAGGTGTCCATTCTGTCGGATTCAAGTATCAAAAATCATGCGGATCTTCCGGCCTTGATCACTCTTTTCTTCTCCGGGGGGCAGGTTTTAGATTCACTTCTTTTCAAGGAATTATAATTTCCTTCATAGGACCTGTGGTATAAAATCATATATTGCACAGTTTATAAAAGCATAGCATATCGAGGAATATGATATCTTGTATAGGACAGTTTATTATGTATATTGTAATGGTCTTTTCCTGTCAGCATGAAAACGTTGGCTTAGTTAAAATTTCATTATTTTGTCTCATTTGTATCGTATTGATCTATAAGTTCGACCGAGCAGCTGGGTGTGAGGCTAAAGAATAAAATTCAAATTTTATTTGTTCTCATTCATTTTGTGTAAGCTCCTCCCGACTGGATCACGAACCTGAGGCAACATCACTGCAGTTTTGGCTGGCTTTGAGTTCCATGCTATGATAAATCTTGGATTACCAGGACAGGACGTGATTGAATAGTGTAATGATTTTAATTTATTTTTGTTTGATACCTTGTAGTGGTGTCCAATGGAGCTTACCAAACAAGCCATCCACAGTTTAACTTTAAGGCCTTGTATGAGAGAGATTAAAATCGGATTAAAGTTGAAAATATAGCCATTATTGTTGACTTTTATTAGACGAGTGAGATCCAATAACGGTCATATTTTCAATTTTAATTGACTTTTAATCCCTTCCGAACGGGGCCTAAATCAAAGTCTTGTCGACTGTAAAGTAATGATAGTTCTGTGCTGAATGGTTTTCAGAATTTCGAAAAATAATGAACATATATTTCCTGTTGTGCCAGACTCATTCGTATTCCTATATGAATACTGTCTAATTTCTTGAATTGGAACAACTATTTTACTTGTTATTTATGTTAATCGATGAGTTTTTATACGATTGGGCTAATTCTAGAGTCTAAATGGGGGTCGTAAATAGCTTAAGCAAATCATCAACATTCTAAGTGAGTTCGAACTTGCGGAAAAATGTTTCAAGAATTATTTGGTATATCATTTGAGGTACATTATTCTTTTGTAAGGAATAAATCTTGATCGTGAATGTGAAATATTATATGCTTGTGCTACATATACATCACCAATTATAGATTTGTTTACTAACAGATGATGTAGCGAGATATGATTGAGTCAAAATTTATTCAACCAACTAAAAAATGAAAATTTTCCATTCTTTTTGCCACATCATCACTCTGTAAAATAATCGGTAAATGATGATGTACAACAAGTATTTTTCAATACTATATGACTAAGATGAAGGATGTCAATTCATAAGTTCTTACATCTCTGATCATAATGTGAAATATCAAACTTGCATTTGGTTTTGACTAAAGAATTGAAGTATACGTCGAGACAGTTTTGGGCGTCTTTGTCTTTTAATGCGGGTTCACTTTCAAGGTTTCGACAAAATGAGAGATCCAGGTTTGCCATTCATTCTTTAATTAATATTGGATATAGACAGATAAAGACATAATGAATTTTATACTATACAGTGATATAGTCTGGAATATAAAATTAGCAACAAGTTGAAACATACGTCGTCTAAAAATGGTCGTAATGTCAATCAAGGCGGCTGCGAACCAGATTCTCTGACTTTATCTACAGGAAATTTTGTTAGAATTCTAAATGGAAAAAAAAGTAGAGACAAAATGCTTTGACAAGTGGGTCGTAACCTGTGATGCTACAAGAACATAATTGTCTACGTAATGATTTACATAATTACAAGTGGTATTGATCAAAACCTTTAATTCAAATCTGACACTTTCACATCACCCACAGGATTGTTGCCACATCACATTGTGTTAAAGATTATATATACTTATTATGTACACTTAACATTTTCCTTTATCTATTGACATATATATCGAGTTTC
>CAIGRT010030132.1:606-12230 GCA_903798405.1 Fraxinus platypoda
GGGGGGGGGGGGGGGGGGGGGGGGGGGGGGGGTGGTGATTTTGGGTAGTTATTTAAACCCTACTGTGAAGTTGTTTGGCATTTAAAAGCTCATCCGACTGAACTAAGGTGACCAGCTGCAACAAGGATAGAGCGGCTCATTTCTGGTTTTGTCCTATTTATTTATACAAGACCTATACAAGATTAATATGCTTTCTGTTATGTATGGGATTATGGTCTTGTTCTACCACTTGCATACAAAATTTTTTGTTGTATTCTAAGCTGTCCTTTGCGTTCTCATGCAAATCCTTGTAAATTTTAATACCAGAGCTTGATGAGCGCATGCAAGATTTGAAATCTGAGCTTCAGTCGTTTGAGGGTGAGGAATATGATGAAAGTCATAAGAGAAAAGCCGAAGATGCATTGAAACGCATGGAGAGTTGGAATTTGTTCACTGATACTTATGAGGTTTGCCATGGCATTTGTCCTATATCTGCCACATATCAAGATAATTTTTGTTTTGTTTTATTTTTGTTTATTTTTTTGTTTTTGAAAACTGAGCTCCTCCTGTTAAGATATATGACTGATACATCTTCATTTCTAGAAAATGAATTATAAATCTGACAAACTTGTGCCGATGCAGGACTTCCAAAATTACACGGTTGCACGTGATACATTCCTTTCACATTTAGGGGCAACATTGTGGGGTTCACTGAGACACATGGTATCTCCTTCCCTTGCTGATGGAGCATTTCACTATTATGAGAAAATATCATTCCAGTTGTTTTTCATCACACAAGAGGTAAAAATTATAGGCTCTCATTAAGTAATCTGGAAATATTGGAAGGAAGTTTTTTTGAAACTTATCTTCACTCTTGATTGTTCATGCAGAAAGTCAGACATGTTAAACAGTTACCTCTTGATCTGAAAAGTCTCATGGATGGACTTTCCTCCCTGGTTTTACCTTCTCAGAAAGTGATGTTCAGTCCACACCTGTATGTGTTTTGTAATTAATTTCCTTCAATAATTTCAAATAATTTATTATGTGTCTGAGTTTCCATTGAACTTCACAGACTATTAGCGTTTGTCTGTCTGCGTGTTCAACAACGTACTTACGAACCAAAAGGATACCATCTCTATTGTTAACATCAATCTTTTCCCGTCTTTCTTCTCATGTAAATGTCTTTTATCTGGTGGGCTGAACCGATTTACCTCGTGTTAGTACCAACTCTGGACTTGTTTTATTGGTATGTTTTATATAGGTTGCCACTATCAGATGATCCTGCTTTGGCAATGGCTTTTTCAGTGGCTCGTAGAGCGGCTGCTGTTCCATTATTGCTTGTGAATGGCACGTATAGAAAAACTGTACGTTCTTATCTAGATTCTTCCATTCTTCAGCATCAGCTGCGGAGGCTGAACGATCATGCCTCTTTGAAAGGTTTGGTACCTAGACCTCTTTGCTCTTCTTTTTTTTTTTTTTTTTTTTTTTTCTCCGAAACTAATTATTTGCATATAGAAAGGCATATAGAAAGTGTGTGTTGCCTCACGCTAACGGGTGACTACTACGTTGTCCAGTTCCTTTCCTTGCCTTCCCCATCCAATATGAGAGAATGGAGAAACATCATTGATGCTTCTCTGAGATAGACATGGTTATCTCATTATTGTGAATAGCTTGTTGTAAAAACATTCATAGTCATAGTTTATCTCACGATCATGAACCCTGCAGTTGCTGGCATATTGTGTTCTTTGCCACTAGTGTAGACAGTACTCTGATGTTAATTAACTTTTCGAATGTCAATGTCTTGAAGTTCGTACAGATTCTCCTGACAAGTTGGCAGATATGAGTGGATGATGAATTAATTTGTGGGTGTTGATCCTGATCTTGCTTAGAATGATTAGCATTTAACAGGAGTAGAAATTTTTTGGTGATGGCGTAAATAACGCACATTACTACTTAATCATGGGGGAAGTATTATGTATACTTAGCTAAAGTAATGGACTCGTGCCCAAGGAAATTTATGGCCTGTAAAGAACCTGATTGTCTTAACATGAATTCACTGATGAACAAACACACGAGTAGTGATGTATGGGAGTTTAACTTGCATATATTAGGGGAACTGAATTTGGCATCAAGATTGTTCAATTTAGCACATCAGAAGTTAATAAATAGCGTTCTAGGCTTAGATGCTAATGTTCTGCTAGCTATATTAATATGTTTTCTTTCATGATGTAGGATCACATGCACATAGCAGGTCTACGCTGGAAATCCCTATTTTCTGGTTCATTCATGGTGATGCGCTGTTAGTTGACAAGCATTATCAGGCAAAGGCACTTTCTGATATGGTTATTGTTGTTCAGTCAGAGCCGTCATCCTTGGAGAGTCATCTGCAATGCAATGGGCGGTCGCTTCTCTGGGACTTGAGGTTTACTTATCATGTCATTCATGATTAGATTTAGTAGTGATGGGGGCTGCAGCAACGTGTTCTCTACTTTTTGTTAGTGTAATTTTTAAATTTAGGTCAATGTTTATAGGAAATTCGCAGCTGCCTTGTTGGAACTTGTAGTTTCAGGTCTCATGCAAAAAATTATAAATGAAAATTGGGATGTCCTATTCCTAAATTTTTGATATATTAAGTTGAAGAAATAGGTTTAGAAAAGGAAGGGAAAGGGGAAGAGACATATTTGCGGAATCCTTAGTTGCAGTGAAGAATTTAACTTCAGACACCACCTTTTGCATGGCCTATTCCAAAGTCCTTTCAAATGTTACTTTCATTTAGGTCCAGCCTAACTATTGCATTTCTCTGTTTAAATCAAGTATTACGTTGGTATTTTCTTTTGAGTCTTTGAGCTGCCTACCCATGATGAACTGCTGGCTCTGGTCAATGATTTTGTGCCTAATATGTGTTCTATATATCCCATAATGTGACGAAATCAACTATAGTATTTGAGTTTAGAACCTGTAGTGAATGGAGAAGGTGACTGTCAAACAGACATTTTGAGCTTTTTTTCTAAACGTAATATCATTCAACTAAAGATGATAATGGGCACATATGCGTATGTTTGGGAAACACTAAGTTTCTAGTCAAAGTCACTTCAAATTTATCCACACATTTATAACAACTATCCACTTATTATCTACACATTTTGTGGGACCCACTACTCCTTTCATTATAAGGAGATTATACTGAAACCCAAACATTCACACAGTATGTAGTTGTCGTAATTTTGACGTCCTTTGATGATGTTCAATCAACAAATTCCATGGAATTTGGTTGGAAATATAGTACTTCATTTTGAATGGCCTGTACTTATTGGCTTGTCAGAGAAAACATTTGAAGCTTCTATGGAACTTGTAATAAATCATAAAGGTTGATTTGTTCTTTCTTACAACAGGAGGCCTATAAAAGCTGCACTTGCTGCTGTTTCTGAACATCTAGCTGGGTTGCTTCCTCTTCATCTAGTGTACAGTCAAGCACATGAAACTGCCATTGAGGTTGTAACTTGTACACTGCCCTTTAACTTATGAAGCGTGATACTCCTAACATATTGCTATTGCTACTGTTAAAAAAAGGAAAAGGAAAGAAGTTGCGTAGATCTGAACTTGAAATTGTTTTGAAAAGATTATTTTGTGCGAATACGTGTTTATGTAGTTTCAGAGGCATGCTTCAGTTTGATTTTATAATTTATTAATTATGACGTTAATTTTAGCAACTTTCGAAAGTCTTTTCTAAGAAAACATTATATTGTATGATTTGCCCTGAGAAATTGCTTTTACTAGAAGAGGATTTTCATTTGCCTCTTGTTTTTGTTTCCGTTAATTAAAAAAGAGATGAAACTTTGCTATGTGCTATCTATTGTTGAGATCTATTCCTAGTATATCGGATAAAAAGAGGGCCGTTAACTGCCAAGGTCCTCCCCGGACTCATTTGGCTGTGCATTTATATCGCAACACTAGACAGATTGCCCTTTGAAGAGAGAAATGCAGAATTACCTGAATCCAATATCAAGGAGACTATTTAGCATTTCATCTTGTAACTTTGCATGTATTTGTATGGTGTACATATATTATATGCGATCTCTTCTAACTGGGAATTAGCCCCTGTTTGACAACCATTATCTTCAAACTCTTTTTTCTACATACTCATTTTCAACCACACATTCACAAAATAAAATATTCTACACTAGACCCAAAACTTTTCCCTACTTTTTTTAACCACACATTCTCCTAAAAAACACTATTCAAAACTTTGTTTTCCCCAATTAATGGTTGTCAAACAGGGGCTTAGGGGTGGAACGTAGGTCGACTTTGTTCAAACTAACTTGATTCATACTTGTTTTTTGATGTGCAACAGGACTGGATATGGTCAGTAGGTTGCCACCCGCTGTCTATCACTTCTCAAGGGTGGCATACGTCTCAGTTCCAGTCTGATACCATTGCTCGGAGCTATATACTCACAACTCTTGAGGAATCAATACAACTTGTTAATTCAGCTATTCATCTTCTTGTTATGGAGCGTACATGTATCCTTTCGTTGCAGTAATATGGTCTATAATAGAACTCAAAATCATTTAACAAAGAAAAGTTATTTGTTAAATTTTATTTGAGAAAACTTATAATTAGTGAAAGATTATCCCATATTTCCTCTTTATATTATGCACAAGAAGATACTTGAAACTGCATTTATGCAGTGACTGAATGCATTGTGCAACAACTGATTCAGAGTGCTTCACACTATAGAGATGAAAATTCCATTGGTGCAGTTGGTTAGGTTTTGCTGTGTTATAATTGCCATTGTCAAGAGCACCTGCCGTTTCCCACTATACCTTGAATAGCTAAAACAGACATATTGGAAGGATTGCATGGTGACTTCTGCCCCTGTCGAAATGTTATATAGCCTATGTTTGGCCCCATTTTTCCAAAAACTCACTTTCAGCCACACATTCTCCCATAAAATAATTTTACAAGTAAATCCACAACTTTTTTTTTAACCATACATTCTTGAACAAAACAGTATTCCAAAATGCATTTAGGTCAAAAAAAGGGCTCAAACAAGGACATAATATTTTTATTCTGAACAAACTTGGGGATAGTTCATTTTTTATTGGGTCATGCTTTAGGATTTTCACCAGTTTCCTTGATAAATTAAAGACATTCTCAATTTGTTGAGTGGATTTGGATTCAGATTCATACGATTCTTTTTATTTTTTTATTTTTGTATTTTATGTTGAGAGTTCCTTTTTCTCTGTTGAAACTTAATGAGAATTAGCGGAACAAACTTTCAAGCTCTTTCAATCCCAGGAGCGTGATTTGGTGAACAAATATAACTACGTTGTTAGTCTGTGGAGAAGAGTAAGTTCTGTTTAAATGCATTATCTCATGTATTGGCCAGCACTTCTTTTCATCACTAGTCTGTCGTACTGTTTTTATCCTTTTAACTGTATTTTCGAATATCATTTGTCTTCTTGCAGATTTCAACTGTTACTGGGGAACTACGCTATGCTGACGCCTTGAAACTGCTGTACACTCTAGAGGATGCATCCAAAGGGTTAGCTACTCAAACTTACCTTTTTAATGTTTCAACCAATGACTTTTGGCGAGGTTTAGAAATAGGTCCCTGTAGATAACTCATCCTATTTTTTAATTTAATTTTATTTATTTTTTTCGGGGGACGGCAGATATAAACCTGAGTTAATATGCTTAAGTTTCATGTTTTCTGTTGCTGACCTCTTTTCCAGTGTGTCCATTTCAGTTATGTAACTTCATGTCTCCTGCATTCTGGGTTTTCTCACTGAGATTTTTTCTTCCTTTTTTTTTTTGCCTCGCAGATTTGTAGACTATGTAAATGTAACTTTATCCAGTCTCCGTCCAATTCACTGCACTAGACAGAGGAAAGTCGAGATTGAGTTTGATATGACCACAATTCCTGCCTTTTTGGTGGTTCTACTTGTACTCTGGTTTGTATTAAAGCCAAGAAGACCAAAGCCGAAGATCAACTGATTGTTTATGTTGGGATGCTAATATTGCTAAACACCTTAGTGCAAATTTGCCTTCGGCACCATAGGAGAAGAGTATACAGCTCTTTGTGTTTTACGTCTGTACTTCAAAGAAGCTAATGCTATCTTCAGTTACATGGGATCATAGTCGAGTTAGGTCAAAGAAGGTATTCGGAATGTTGAGGCCAGAACAATGTGCATCTATAGAGTCTCTAATTACATTTTCCCAATTGGTGTAACAGCATTTCTAGATTTTGCTATGCATCTTGAACAGGTAAAGATTTGTATTTTTATCTGAAATTCTCAACATACTGGAAGGCGCATCTCTTTAATTTATGTTGGCTTTTATGATTGGTCGCGCTTAAATACTGGTGCTTGAACTGCATATTTTTCTATGAAAATGGATGAAACTATTAAAGTACTTATTATTTCTTTGTTTGTGGGCTTATATCCCCCCAGTACCACAGTTTAGACACTTGTGCAAAGAGGGAAATCGGACAACCTTTGCTATACCCCATGGATTGACATTTACCTTAATAGTGTTGATTGTTGGGTTTATCGTGTATTTTGGAATTATTTTGTTCATTCAAGGGGAGAGAGATTTGTTGTCCTCTCAGTAAATTAGCGAACGTCATTTTAAAAGCGATGTTAGTTTTGCATATTCGCATTTGCTAACAATAGCTAATGTTGCCAAGATGTTAAAAAAGTAAGCAAAAGAGACAGTCAAGCGGGCAGCCAAATGTGAACAACAGATTTAACTCTTCGGCCCCACGGAGTAAAGGGAAGTAAAATTCTTGGTAAAAGAGGGACATTATCCAAATGGAGAATATTGGCTTACAAAATAGATTCAAGATGCATAACCCTTTATAGTACTGAGGGAGTACGAACTTATAGTCAATGAATATTTATCTAATTATTTATTTACAGCAACAGTATCAGTTAGCTCTCTTCCCTTTGTTTCAAATGGGAGGAATAGAACACTAATAGCTGACAGAATTATTACAGCCTCAAATAAAATTATTGCAGCCATTTGATGACAACCAGACATCAAATCTACGGCTACGAGTGGACAAATCATGCCTGCAATTCTTCCCACTGCGCTGGCAACTCCGACTCCCGTTGTCCTCACCGATGTCGGATATATCTGCAGAGGATATACAAGCCTTGAGAAAGAGAGAGAAAGCAAAATCTCAGTGTCCTCTTGTTATTTCTTATTAACACATTGATAACATGCCTTCAAACCACCTAAGTCACTGTTCCTTTAGTTTATTCACAATAGGAGCCACCTCCATCGGTTGGCACATATTCTCATCTTATCCATTCTAGTACGATCCACATTTTGGAAGTTTTTGCTAAATGGAAACCAAATGCAGTGCAGGAAGATCGGGAAAGGAATCCGAAAAATAAGGGAAAATTAGGGTTGGACTCCTCAACCTTTCATGTGGTCTGGTTATAGGTCCCAACCTTCAAAAGTGTGGTTCTGGTTCTCCAATATATTTAAATTTGTGAATCTTGGTCCCACGCGATCAAAACTATCAACGTGGACATTAAAATTTCATACGACTTTCACATGATTAAAACCTTGAGGTACGAACTGTTGAACCACTTAACATTTCCTTCCAATTCAACTCAAAGTTGCGTGCGATTAAGCGATTTTATTTTAACTTCTATATTGACGATTTTGATCACGTGGAACCCAGATTCATAGATTTAAATAGGTTGGGGACCTGTAGGCTGTCGAACCACTTAACATTTCCTTCCAATTCAACTCAAAGTTGCGTGCGATTAAGCGATTTTATTTTAACTTCTATATTGACGATTTTGATCACGTGGAACCCAGATTCATAGATTTAAATAGGTTGGGGACCTGTAGGCTGTCGAACCACTTAACATTTCCTTCCAATTCAACTCAAAGTTGCGTGCGATTAAGCGATTTTATTTTAACTTCTATATTGACGATTTTGATCACGTGGAACCCAGATTCATAGATTTAAATAGGTTGGGGACCTGTAGGCACATCACATGAAAGGTTGGGAAAGCCTAGCCCTAATTTTCACAAAAGTAAAAGCATATTTCTCCACTTCACTGGATTCTTTTAGTAGGGTAAAAGAGTATGCAGTTCATAGACAACTTTTCATCTCGACTCTCCAAGCCTCTGAATGCAAGAGAAAAGGATAAACGAAAATAATAATTTTGTGCAGCATACAAGAAAAAAGAATCAAAGCAATAAGAGCCAGGGATAATAAATGATTTACCTCCGGACAGTAAACACCTGCAACTGTGAAGTTCCCAATGATGAACATACGAGCTCCAAATAATAGAGCCGTGGTCCAAATTTTGTAATGATGGAACATCAGAGGTAAAAGGAACATGAAGCCAAATAAATACATAAGTAACATGGAAATTCTGCGACCAACTTTGTCCACAAGAAATGCAGATAAAATGAGACCAGGAATCTCTGTAAACAGGTAAATAAGTCAACTCAGCGATGCAAGTAAATGCGGAAAGAAGAAAGAACAAGATCATGTGATGTGCCACAAGAGATAGATGATCAATAAAGTTAAGCTAAGGTTTGTGAAGTGTTTATGAATGGTTTAAATTATAAATAGATAGAAATGAGTAGTGTATAAGTTAGTAGTACTTGTTGGTTTCAGAATGTATAAAAAAGTGATTTGACCGATTATAAATAGTTCATAAAGATTAGCCAAACATTGGCTTAGATTACCTGCAAAACTAGTGACAAATACATCTGTATAGAGGCTAGAATCCTTCAATATGTGTGAATTCAGAATAGCCGAGTTGCATTTGATTTCCTCACTGCTGAACTCCGAGGTCATTAATACGACACCATAATATGAAAATGAATTTCCGTAGTAGATCATCCACAAGAGAAGGGTGGTCTTCACTAAGCTCGGAGACAACAGCATGAGTAACGACGAGAAGCCTGGTTTAGATATGGCATTCTTGTCTCTTCCTGTGGATAGTAACTGGGTTTCTTCCGAACGTGTCGTTTCTTCATTCATCTCAGTCACTTTATCAGAAACAAGCAAACCAGAAGGAAGTTCCGTTCGATTGATTTCTGCCATTTTCTTCAAAACATTATAGGCTTCATTGATCCTACCATTCATATATAGATACCTGGGAGACTCTATTGTGAGAAAATAAAAGAGAAAGGCAGTAAAACAGGGTACTGATGATAGTGCAAGCAACCATCTCCATCCCAATCTTGGCATTACGATCTGCAGATATAGCATTTGAAAATCCAAAATATTATATCATTCTTCTGTTCAGCATTGCAATACATGGATAATGAAAAAGACGGATAAAGAAAACTGCCATATAGACATTTATCATTTTTAAAAATGATACTTGCCAAGTGAGGGTATACAAGTATGCAAAAGCCACTTCATCATGGCATCAAAGCATCCAAAAATCACTGCCATGCATTTAAATGAATTGTGCATGTGTTAGACTTTGAGGAGACGCGTTGAAAAAAATATTTAAATGATACATGTGGTTCTATCTAACAACTTAAACTTTTAGATCAAGTAGTTCAACATGTTAAATATATTATACATAAGAAATTATCGCCATTTTCAACAAGTAGAAGGCTAGTGAAGGAGACAGATATCAAGAAAATTGATGTACAGAAAAAAGAGAAATAAACAGAACAAAATATGTTTCGTCACATTGAGAAACAGCAAAGGATTGACTTCAATGAACAAGTGTATTATGAGGATTGCTATTCCTTCTATGTCAAGTTAAATACTCAGTTGAATATGTTTAGAAAACTTAACTTCTTTTGGATGTTTATATCAATTCTATTAAAGTAAAGATAAAGTATCCACATAATATTTAAATTCAAATAAATCAAACATCACCATTCAATTCAATGAGAAACGAAGCTCCAAGAGACTGTCCCGTTGAATAAAAAGTTAATTCATCTAGAGACCCAGGACAGATTCTAGTCTTTTTATATTAGGAGACCATAGAGACTAACTCGTGAAGCTATCGTATAATAGGGAAAAGTCGAATGAAATCATCTTATTGATTGTAATAAGAGAATGTTATATAATCCAAGAAGCAAAAACATACCCATGCTAATGCGGCCTCGAGTATTGTTCCAATTGTCCAAAAAGTAGAAAATACAACCATCCAAATGCCCCTGTTTTGCACGGGAACAAACTCCAGAAACCAAGCCGAGTACACAGGTCCACCACCGAGACCAATTCCAGCTACCATACGGCACACAACCAATGATATATAATTGGGTGCAAGGGCACTAAGAAGTGCAAATATGCTAGTTACTGCTGCTATACTCAAAAGACCCATCCTGAAATACAGACTATATTGCTTAAATCTTTCAAACAAATATGTAATGGTGTAAATGCAGGGCTAACATATAGATTTACTGCTGCTACACTCAAAAGACCCATCCTGAAATACAGATTATATTGCTTAAATCTTTCAAACAAATATGTAATGGAGTAAATGCAGAGCTAGCATATAGATAGACATCAGTATACAGGAATGTGAAATGAAACTGAAAAGCAAGAATCAATTGTTTCAGTGTCCAAGTTGGAGAATTACATTCTGATATGAATTTATGATTGTCAAATGAAAGAATAAGAAAACTTCAAAAAGACTAGAGTTGAATCTTAGGATGCAAGCATAAGAAATAATCATCTAAGCAACCCAAACTAAACATTACCCCATAATTATGTGTAAATTTACTTTTCTCGTGACAAACATTGTAAACGAATATGGGAACTAGATAAATAGGCTTGCCTTCTTCCGTAGTTATCAGAAATGATACCCCAAGAATAAGCTCCAATCAGCATTCCGGCAAAAACCACGGTGGTTATCAGGCTTTCTTGGCCAGACGAAAGCCCCCATTCGGATTTCACCGATGGTCCAATAAAAGAGAGTATCATCACCTCCATTGCCTCCGCCATCGACCCAAGTCCCGCGTAAAAAAGCACTAGAACTTGAAATTTCCCAAAACCAACCTCTGCAAGTGCTTCATCCAGTGTATACTCAAGCTCATTTTCATCATTATCCCCAATCTACCAAAATTATATACATAAACAACAATAAAAAAATTTCCCGACTTTCCCTATTCAACCAACTAATTTGGAATAAACAACGAAAACCCTTTCCCTTTTTTTGACAAAATTACTGATTCTGGTTTCTACTGTAAGGATTAGACAAATTTCATTCTTGGTGCAGTGTGTGTGAGAAAACTGTAATTGATAATTGAATAGTAGATTGTAAGAAAGAAGAGCGGTTTAAGAGCTGTATTTACCTCATAGTTCATTATGAAAATCTTCGCTGGTCGTTGGTTTGATCTTCAACTGGAGTTTGGATACGAGGAATAATAATGTGTGGAAATGATGATCATCATTTTGTCAGATATTTTTGTTTTCCTTTTTTGGCCGCTTCCATATTCAAACGTCTCCTTCCAAAAGTCAATCCACCTATTACAAAGGGGGGACCCTCTGTTAAAAAGCCTAGTCAAACAATGTATTTGGACAAAGAAGATTTTCTCAATGTTTGTTGGTAAAATGGCCTCCATTAAAAAATAGAATAAATAAATGGTATAAAAGGTCCAAAATATCCCTATCATCAAAAGACTCAAATACCCTTTCAATC
>CAIGRT010030148.1:0-12880 GCA_903798405.1 Fraxinus platypoda
CACATATGCATTTCATTAGTCACGTGACTAGTTTCGTTAAAATGTTTGAAATGTAGCCTCTGTTTGTCTATCATTATTCCAAAAAATTGTTTGCTACAGTAAGATTCTCTACCACACATTCACCCAATAAAATATTTAACACACAGACCAATAAAATTACTTTAATTTTCAATCACACATTCTCCAAAAAATAATATTCATTACTCTATTTTTCTCTCATTAATGGGTGACAAACACACCCGTGTATTATAGTGTGACGTTAAAACTTAAAATACGATATCTTGGACTATGAGCAGCAGGCACGGACATTACTTTAGTGACCATTGGACAATTAACTCACCCACGCACCACCTCCGCTCGGCGCCTCGGCCCCAACCCAACAGCTTCTTCCTTCAATCAAAACCCAGCTTCCGTTTTTTCTTTTTGAGTGCTAATCGAACAATGGAGAGCAGTAGCGGAGCCACCGACTGCAACTGGAGTGAGGCCGTTGAGGACCTTGTCCATGGTGGAGAAATTGACAAAGCTATCTCTTTTCTTGAATCTACACTCTCCAGTCTTGAAAAAGAGAAACTAAATAATGATGACAAAAATTCATCCTCTCTCAAAGATGATCAGTTGTCCACCGTCTTTCTAGAGTTGTCGAAGCTTTATTCTACCAAAGGCCTCTCTCTCAAAGCCGACCAAGCCCTCTCTCGTGCGCTCCAAATCAAACATAAAAAAGGGTCTGTCCTACTATTTTCTTTCGTTCTTTTTTTCTTCTTCTTCTTCTCTCTTTTTTTTTTTTTTGGCATGAAACATTGAAAAAATGATTTATTTTAGTTCAAGATTTTATTTGAAGTATTAAAGTAACAACAGCGAGATAAATAATTTTATTATTATTATTATTTGGATTCGTGTGTCTGGTGTAGACAAGGTTCGTGTGTTGTATTTATTTTCTTGTAATTCTATTGTTTTCGTGTTTAGAATTTTGTTTCATTCTTTCATATAGATTTTTCGCTGTTATTGGTGGAAATTAAGTTATTAAATTACTATAAGATTCCAGAATGATTTTTCAAATTAATTTCCTTCAACTGATTCGTTATAGTGTAAAATTGAGTTGGGAAAATTAGTATTTGGCAATGATGGTGCCAATTGGATTTTTATTTTTTGGTTTTACTATTTCGTGGAATAGAAACAGAGCAATGTCTTCTCTTTAAATTCTAAAATTTTAGTGAATTGGGAAGCATATGATTGTAAATCTGAGACCTTTTTGTTCTTATGAGCTCTAGTTTGCTTAATGTCACTAATTTTTGGTAGTTAATCATTGGTTGTGACTATTCAGGGATTTACACATTGTGAAGGAATCAACCCATCAACCATATTCAGAAGCTCACAGTTTGCAAAATGAGGCTTCAACTACTGATGGAATTGCAGAAGGTGATTTGTTTTCTCCTTTTTATCTTTGCATAGTTTGGTTTCTTTAAGTATCATGCATTTATATATAATTATGATAGAAATTTCAATGTAATAGTTATACTCATTTTCTTAACCTCGTTTACTTGGGTTTGTTGTAGTGGCTTTTTAATTTCCATTGTCGCTTAAGAACTAATTTTCCTTATGTTTTGAAGGTCATTGCGCGGATTCTTTAGACTTGAAAAATGATGGCTTGCCGCAAGAGAGCTCGGGTGATGATGGTACACACATTTGTATATTCATTTAATATGACTTCACTAAGTTGGCACTCATTAGTTGAATGCTGGTCTGAATGTTTTCGGGCAAAAAAATCGAAATGTTTGTTTCATATTTTCTCAGATTTTAATTTTAGTTAAGCTCAGACCATGTTGTATGTATATTTCCATCCGACACACAATATATCTCCATTCTTTGGGACCACTATTCAACTTGCACTTGGAAATCGCTTCCATGACGAGTTGAATGCAAGTCCTCCTGGATGTTCTAATTTGCTAATTGCTTGTCTACATGTCATATATAGGTTTGACCTTTAGTTCTAGAAGGCAGACATGTTGTTTGTGGTCATGTCACCATGTGGTTTACTAATACCATGTCTTTTAGGTTATTGTGTAGAAAGCATCTCTCTGAAATGCAATAAATGACATGATCAGGTGTGGCCACATAGGATAAGTTACTCTTACACCTAACACCAGCCATTGGAAATAGTCTGGATATACATAAAACATGAGCAGATCTATTTTCTGATCCATTCGAGTATAAATTAATATGGAAATATATTGAAATCCTAAAATAGCTATAAACGACTAAATGAGTAAGATTCCTGAGATACAACAAAGATTTTAATTTGAAAGGCTGCATACAGAAGTTAACGCTCTGCCTCGTTAAACATTGCTTTCATGAATATCCCTTTTGCCTTCACTGTTATTGTACCTACTCTTTCCCTCTGGTTCTATGATAAATGAGTGGGAATGAGGAAGTTGGTGCGAAGGGGAACAAGGTAGCAGTTGTAATGCAAGTGGAAGTTTGGTTTGGTGAGGGGATTAAGAGAGTCAGAGGGAGAGCAAGTGTATGGGGGAGGGGGATGACTTTCTGAGAGTTAATTCTTGGAGAAGTTGGAGTGGCCTTTCCACTTCTTCACATAAAGAAAGCCCTGTTGCTGAATTTGTGGGGGGCTTGTTTTGGTAAAAAATAAAAAATGCAACGCCACTTAAATTTAGTCATGAAAACCAAGGATTGTTGAAAGAAAGAATCATTGCCTTTTCCATTATAGACCATTCCAGCTGCCATTCATTCAATGGGAGTTGTGATTCCCACCAAGTACGCTCTTCCTGCAGTTTTACCAAAGGAAATTGTCTTTACACCATTCTCTTGAATTAATGAATTTTGATGTAGGGAACTAAAAAAAATGATGGGACCACAAACTAGGTACTTTAGGGGATGTGCATGTTGCAGTTTTCATTTTATGGGATTCTAGTAGGACGTTGTTTGAAATCATGGGGATGTGTTCGAATTTTCTAAGGATATAGTTACTTTAGATCTTTCTGAAAATCTAGCAATGTGCTTAATGGAATGGCAAACAATGATTCATACGGCTGACCTAAATTTATTAGGAAAAAGGCGTAGTTTGTTTGTTTTTTATTTGAATCTGACTCATAGTTTGTGCTCATATTGCCTAACGAGATAATAATAATTGATAATATGTATGAGTAAAGAGCTTACTGTTTATATACATTGGAACTTTCTCTCTAAGAGTTTATGCAATAAATTTTGTAAACGAGCTATCATTATTGGGTATTGGAAACGATAATTTTGGCATATGGAACAATATTAGTTCCTTCAAATTTAACATCTATTACATATTTTACTAACTTAGAGGAATATATCATATCAATTAATATCACTTAATTGCCAACTAGGCTATCTAGATAGATAGCATTATTCTAACTCAGTAGGTAATGCAAGTTTATGCCATAATTTGCCTCATGGGCATTGTGAATGCTAAGCTGTGCAGTAATGAATAGTTGACTGTGTATAGTCTTAGAATGTAATTCCTAAGTTCTCATCTACTCTATCGTTATATTGGCCCCTCATTTTTCCAGAATTATTATTTGTTGGATTTTCATCAAAAGTCATGGTGATCGCAGACTGGGAAGCTATTGCAGATCGAGCTCCCGATGAATTACTCTCCCCAAAATGTTTGCCAGAGGTATCGAACATCACTCTGGAAGAATCAACTTTGCATAGCACCAAGCAACGTGGAAGGGGAACATTTTCATACAAGAAACATGGCTTGTACAGTGATTACGAGTCTGATCTACCTGTTATTGATGACTCAGAAGACAATTCCCAAGGCACGGAAGACAATGCCCAAGGCACGGCTGATAACATGGAAATAAGAAATTGTACGTCTGTGGGCTTCTCATTGATTTTAATTGAGAATTGAAACCTTGTATCTATTAATATGCTTAGTTTACCATACCTGTGTTTCGACTGCATGACACCTAATATCAGTAGTCTTAGATCTTAAGAACATTTTGATTGAATTTTTTAATTTTGTCATTCATTGGTGCAGTTGTTTTGGGTTTATTTACTATAAACAAGTATATATGGTTTGAACTTTCTTCAGTGTCCAAACAGGTATAAAAAAGTAAAACAGGGTTCATAATTGGTTTGTGAACAACAATTTGCATGATTCTAAACAACAAGATGTTAGTTTTTTCGACAGTAGGGTAAAACATTTTATAATGATAAAAATCTAGGCTAAGTTTCTGATTCTAATGCTTGTTATTGCAACCACATTAATGAGGGCAAAAGTCACCTGCTTAAAAAGATCGATAGAAAAGGTTTGTTAACTGTCTTTGTGCTATTATAATTTCAGGACTTAATGCTATATACATGCCGGCTAGGAAAGATTGATAACAGAAATGCATCAGGTTTTCAGAGATATCATTGCTCCTTTAGGATTTGAGATTGAGTATTTACCAAGTAATGCAATTTATTAGAGATTTTACAGGATTATATTTGATTTTTTGGTTCCTAATTTTGAAGGAGTTAGCATTCTCAGGTTGCTGATCAACCTGTCAAACTACTTACATTGTTGATTTAATTTCATGATACTTGATATTAGTTTTCAGAAAGTGAAGGGTAAAGGTAAATGAGAAAGGGAAAGCATTGGTGGTTAGCTTGAACCATGATCAGATACCAATGCTACTACTTTTGATTATAGTGGGAGTTCAGATGCAAATGATGCCAGAATTCCTTGTCTAATTTGCCAGCAATTATTTTCTTTTCGCGTTTTTAAGTAATTTTAGTTTCTTGTGTCTTACATCTATATATTCCAAGACTTGCTTGTGTTGAATCACCTCTTCTAGAAGTTTAAGCTGATAGAGTGGCGGAATTTATTCATATTTATGTTTTCATTCAATTGATTATGGAATGTTATAAGATGTTATACTAGCTGACTTTCCTTCTTGAGATTCAGTGGAATATGGTACACACCATGTTATTGTTCTGGCGGACTTCCCTCCAAGCACTAGGACAACTGACCTAGAGAAGGTTTTGGAGAAATTCAAAGATCGTGTCGTGATTCGATGGGTGAATGATGCTGTGGCATTGGCAGTGTTTAAAACACCATCACTTGGTAATAATGTTTCCTAAAGTTTCTGTTTTAGGAGTTTTATTATTTTGAATTTATTAAAGATTAGAAATTAAAAACTTTACAGCTCTACAGAAGTTCAAAAAAATAAAAAAAAATAAGAAAAATGGAAAGTTTTGCTGTGAAATTCCACTGTTATCAAATACTTTATTCACATGAAGCTTTGGTATGTTGTGATCAATGTGATGTAACCCGTATGTACCTATATGGTTGGCTTCGACAAAGGGTCTTTTTAGCCCTTGTTTGGCCTCCATTTTAATTAGATTTTGGGAAAAATGTATTTTGGAATGGTAATTTTTTGGAGAATGTGTGGTTAAAAAAGAGGGAAAAGTTTTGGGTTTATGTGTAATATTATTTTATCATGGTTATTTATTTTAAACTACAGCTATTAACCAGGCAAAGCAATATCATTTACAGGTTTCTAATTCTGTATTCTTTTCTACATCATGGATTGAGCTTGTGATTAGGCATATTTGCATGTGCCCCCCTCTTTATTTTTGGTAATCAATCTTGTTCCTATAGAAAAAAAGAAAAAGAAAAGTCGCCTTCTCAGTGTACCTTAAATGAAATAGATTATAGGAAATCCTCAAGGCATGAGATATTCTTTTATCCTGAGATACCCTCCTATTTACTCTATGGGCAAAAGCCATACTGTTTCTTTATGAATTAGGTAATCTTTTAAATTCTTCTGGTTCCTTCCTTTTCTCCCTTCCATTTCTTTCTCCTGAAATCATCTTGGGCAGAAGACTTTTCAATTATATATAAGAATGGTGGTTAGGTTCAAGTCTTTCATCAAATGCGTAGTCAGAGGTGGCATCTCAAATCTTGCTATGTTCTTCCAATAATCCCTCTCCTGGGGATGCTGTCCACTACATTAAATGTCTCGCACATGTCTAGTGCATCTAACGTTCAAATGGAAAAACAGTCTTTCAGTTTTTACTTTTAAGAATATAGATTTGCTTGAGCCCCATTTTGGGGCAAAAAAAGTATTTTGGAATAGTGTTTTTTTTTGGAGAATGTGTGGTTAAAAAATAAGAAAAAAATTTCGGTTTACGTGTAAAATTATTTTATTGGAGAATGTGTGGTTAAAAAAAAGTTTTGAAATAATGAGTTCTTGATAAAATGGAGCTCAAACAAGGTATATATAACAAAATTTGCTCAGTGAAACAATTCTCTTTATTGCCATTGTAAACTCAAATAATATTCTATTATTGCATTGTTCAACTGATAAGTTGACATTGACGTTAAGTTTATATTACTTGACTTACACTTTTCTTTTTGTGATGTAGCTCTTGAGGCTAGTACCTCCATTTGTTTTCCATATACAGTACGTGTACTTGCAGAAGACGATGAACTTTTGAGCTTAATTCCACCAAAAGGTGAGAGTTATGCATATTATATTCTCTTCAGAAACAATAATTAGAGATGATGAAAATTTTCTGTCATTTCTAATTAATACGCCAACACCCCTCCTGTTCTTTGAAAATTTTCGAAGACCTCCCTTCTTTATCTTTGGACTAACAGATTCCCCCTTTGACTCTATCAATGTCAAATTTTACTAAGAATTACAGTTTGTAATACCGAAATACCCCTTATTTTGGTGCTTGTTATATCTAAAAGATAAATTAGAGACAGTATGTAATATATTCTGTCTGATTGAAAAATCAAAAAAATAAAATGGGGGAAAGGAGAAAACTTTTGATTTGTCATTTATTGTCATACTTTTAATGTCTTATTATTATTATATTCATAAGAACTTATGACACTCTAACAAGTTATTACCTCATCTTTTAATAAATTTGAAAAGTTATTTCGATTTTAGAACTTATAGAGAACAAAAATATGGAAAATCTAATAAAATTTATGCATACGCTCTGTGACCGCCAACAGATTTAATTTTTTTTTTCTTTTTTTATATTCCTTGATTTGAATGATTTCATACATTTTCTGTCAAATATTAAACCCCTGTTTGGTGGGGATTAAAATCAAATTTTTAGTAGATTTTGATAAAAGATGATAAAGTGTGTGGTTGAAAAGCTCTGGGTCGATGAAATGTGTGGTTAAAATTAATTGTTGACTTTGACTTATCCGGACCAAACAGGGCTAAGTGGCGACATAAGGGGTATTTGAGGTAGTAAGTCCTTATTTTACCAAATTTGCTAATCTATTAGACAATAAATAGGGGAGATCTTTGATAGTTTCCAAACAACATGGAGTGTTAGGTATTAAATCAGAAGAGACGGGGGAGTTAGTATAATTATCTCATAAATGCATTGGCAGGATAAGAGAACCGGAGAAAAGAAACCTATTTGAACAATTGTCTTTACACTTTTGATTTCTTGTAACTTGTGCTTCTACGAAAAATATGTTATGATTATCTAATTTATAATATGCAGTGTAGTGGTTAAATCAGTAGTATGATGAATTTAATCTTGTATAAGGTTATGCAATAGCATACGTGAAGAAACAGATAAAAAATGTTGGAATGATGGATAATTATGGTACAATATTCACAGTTTTACGAGAAGGATTATAATTTAAAGATGTAAAAATTCTGTAATAGTTATGATTTGTGGGTTGTCAATAGTCCGAGACTTGGGGCCCATTAGGCAGTGATACTGCTTCTTTTACCTTAGGCATGCTTCCCCTAAAATTTCTTGTAAACAGACCAATCACTTCCAGAAAATTATTTAAACAAGTTCAAAAACAGTTTCTTAGTCTTAGAATCAGCTTTTTTGACTTTCAAAAGCATTGTCAAATGGACCCTTAAGTTGGGGCCAATAATAACTGCAAATATATGATTAGGAGTTGTAGTAATCTGATTCTCTCTGATTCGCTTCTGAGTTAAATTTTTTCCCTATTCGCAAATCAGTTTTGTTACCAAATATTCTCATTGTTCATATTTGAATTGGAACATAGATAGATGTTGATGAATGTTTAATTTGTTCTGATCATTCCAGTATCTGTGCTTAGAATTTATGTTATTCCTTTTCAGATCTGGAGCCTCCTCGTCAAAGGCCTCGAACATCAGCAAGAACTGCCCAGAGAATGATTGCACAAGGAATGGGAATAAAGTTGCCTTCAACATTTGGCTCGGCAGAATATAGAAAACAGGAAGATGCTCGGAAGAATCGGATAGTTTCAAGACAGAACTTGAGGGATGATGCTTGGGGTGATGATGGAAACTAGAAGTTGGTGGTTTTTTCTTGGATATTGTCTTACTGGGATTTGTAACGTTCATTTGATTTTGCTCATATAAAGAAAATATATTTTCAAGAAAAGTGAAAACTGTGTAGATTTTGTGTTTGGAAACATCAATTTGTGTTATTACACATTTATCTTTTCATATACTCCCTCCATATAGGCTGACTTTTTTTATTTTCTTGTCCTAATTATATAGTCTTGTTTTTTTATTGAGAATGTTTTGTTTTGTTCATTTACTCTTATTTCTTTACTGTTTCCAATAATAATTTACTACAAGTTATTGATAATTAAATAAGAGTAAACCAATTAAATAAGATTTATTATTCTGTGTGAAAAGCAAAATAAGCTTATATAAATGGGACGGAAAGAGTAAAATATTTGAACCAAACAAAACAAGCTTTTATATATATATATAGAGTATAGACACACACAAACACGAAGTCTTGTGGCATATGTACACGATGAATTGGAATATCTGCCACGATTAGAAGCATTGCTTGCATTGAGATTATCAAGCTCGATGATTGTTCGAGTGGGATTAGCTCCAACCCAACTCTTTTCTTTGATAACTCATACCCGCGCACCAAACTCGTTTTCATATTTGACAAGGGTGGAGCCATAAAAGTAGAGTTGTTGGGGACAAATTTCACAAAAAAATTGAAAATCTTTTGTAAAATTTTGAAAAATTTATTGCAAAATCTTGGATCTCAAATTTAGTGTGGGGGCAACGGATCCTACTGTAGATCCCTCCATGACAGGTGTGCCAATAGGTCGACCTCCTTCGACTTACTTTACCCCTAGTATACATTCGATAGTGCTAATTTTATCGACAATAGCTAGCGAGTGAGACTCAAGTGCATGTTGAGCAATAACCATAAGAGCGCACGACAAGGGTGTCAACCAGTCAACCTCCTTCAACTTACTTTACCTAAAGAAAAAATGACACGCCAAACACATTTTTGGAGAGCTATCGTATTGGCTCAAATGAATGGGTCTGCCCATGCATGGTTTGACCACGAAAAGTCTTAAACCTTTGGCCCCCAAAATGGCCCAACCCCACCCCCCTAAATGGACTCACAAGTTGAGACTTAAGTAGCCGCCATATGATAGTAGCGAGTGATTTTTCAATGCTTTCATTTTTCGGTTGTTTACTTTTTTAATTAAGAAATTTCAATGGAGAGAATGAATTTTCTTTTTGGTTGAGATTCAACTTTCAAAATTGTTGTTATTTTGATTGTCTTATCAATATATTTTTGACACCTCGAAATATCATCTATTCATAACAAATTATGTTGACATTTTCCCCTTTATTATAAAAATGTGATGTGTTGAGGTGTCAAAATGTATTGGTGGAACAGTCAAGAAAACAACAACTTGAGGACAGCAGAGCTACCCTTGTGAAAACACACAATACCCTCCATCATGGCTCCATATTTATGTCAACACAAGCATAACGTTAGATAAATTGAGTGTATGAGAAAGCGGCTATTCGGGGGACAATAAGTCCCTGTTTGATGGTTATTATTTGAAAATTTTCTTCTACATACTCAATTTCAATTATGCATTCACACAATAAAATATTTTGCACGTAAATTCAATTTTTTTTTTCATATTTTTAACCACACGTTCTACTAAAAATCAATATTGAAATTATTATTTTTCCCAAATAATGATCATCAAACATGGTCTAAATTTCAAACACCTACAAAATTTACAATAAATATAATACTGTGTGTCGGACTCTAGGCACTCTATACTAAATATGCACTATACATGTGTTGGACTCTAGGTACTCTATACAAAATATGCATCCCTGGTTATACACGACTGAAAATCATAAATAAAATATTTCTAATTATGTACAAGAAAATTTAAGAAATTAAAGCATTCAAACTTGTGAGTAAATCATACAAGTTGCAAACTAGAAATGGTCCATCCTCAAACTATCAGCCTCAGGCTATCAACTTTGAAACGCAATTTACTGTTCAAGAAATTAAAATGGACGATGGTCAACTATTGAATAAATTAATTATTATAATATTCTTTTCTAGTTTCTGCAGAATAAGAAATTCCTATTGGGATGGCGTTCTCTTCTTCTTCATCTTCTGTGGTGTAAGTGTAACCCTAATAACTCGATGTATAATAATTTTTTTTTGGTTAGTTTCGATGGAGTTAACTGAAATACTTTCAGCACCGTTAACAATTTGAGCAGGTTCTTTACTAACTTTTGACGGCAGATACCATCGTAGAGCTATATATCAGTGCACTTCTTGTAAATGCACGTGTTTTGGAAGGTCGAAATGGAGTGAACTAAACTGACTACAATAGAATAGAATAATTTTGGACGCCATTAATCGTTGTTTATATCACTAAGAGACCGTTCGATATCGCTTCTGTTTTTGCTTCTACTTTTTGTAAAAGAGCTTTATGAGGAAACTAGATTAGGCCAGCTTCCTAGAAGTTCCGACGGGCTATGAGCATCATTGATCAAGTTTTCACAAACTTCATTACGATGGAAAAATTTACCAGACATGTCTACACAATATGTAAACTACATAGAATTAGTACTAATAAAAATCCATTTACAATATAATTTTACGAGGCTGTTTGCCTCGTTTATCAAATTCCATTCTCGTGTGTAAACAATTTAAGGGGAAAATTAAGGAAATGGATAAGAAGAAATTAAATGATGTGGAATACAAGAAGATTGTTTCCAAATCCTAGAATGCTGCATAAGGATTTCTTTAGTCCTCTCTTTTGTTTTTTGACTGCTGCCCACTTGAAGCACAAAACACAACTTTGCGACCACCCCAACTTGCAACATTTCTTGAAGAACCCTAGAGTTTGCTGAAAATTTTGAAATTGAGGAAATTATTCTCACTGCCTTATCACTTGCCACAAGAGAAACCCTAAGTATTTTCTTCGAAACAATGGCGAGTCCAGCTCCATGTTTCAATAGCTCGGCTCGGCCTTCGGCACAACCACATAGCTGATCCAATACTGTCAAAATAAGCTCACAAGCCCTTCTTTCAGATGTGTCAAGAAGAAGCTCTATTAATGTTGAAACTAAGCCTGATTCGACCGCTTTGACTCTGTTTCTTCCCCATGGACATAACTCCACAAGAAGCTTCAATGCTGCCTTGGAAACTTGCTGCGAGATTTTGTCGTGGAAAATCTGGACAATATGGATGAAGAATTCGGGCTTCACTCCAATCAACTGCACTGGATCAGCCACGTTTAAGGCAGATTTCAGTATCATTATTGCCTGAGTTCGAGATTGGTAATTCCCACATTTCAATACGTGCAATAAACTCTCCAAGAATTTATCATCGTCGACTCCAAGAATTTTCCTCAAAACTGAATCTGAGATTTCTAGATGATAAAGAATGTTCAATGCTTCATCACTTGCCTTGCTAAGGTCTGAATCTTGATCACAATCCAATGCATCTTTCTTTATTATTGATGCTAAATATTCAACTGCACCAGCAGCCTCCAATTGCCTTTTACTGCTTTCGTTGCATTGTGCGATGGATCGGAGTCTTTGCAGGCAACTGAGCTGTGCTTGTGGTGATTTCTTGGCTTCATGGAGGAGTTTAATAATGTAGGATTTGTCGACTGTGGCCTTAGGAGTTGGTATTCTTTCAACGCCATAAGATGAATTGAGAGTGCACCAGGCCTGAATCAATCGGCGTAGAGTGTGGTTTGGAGTGAGATCTGTGTCTAATACTTGTTGGTTTGTGACTGGACATGTTGTGTTCTTGAAGGAAAACAGCCATTTTTCGATGTTTTCCCTGTCGTAGGTTATCCCGGTCGAAACTGTGACCGGATCTTTCATCAGTTGCATGGAGATTGGACAGAGAAAATAAGAAGGAACTTCAACTTCATAAGCTTCCATTGATGATCAACTACTGTCTTAACAGATCAAAAGTGAAAATAACTAAATCCCAGCTCCCAAAAAACTACGATCAAGGATTTCAAATTAAGCAAATCAATGAAAAATGGTATTTTCCAACTAACATCCCAAAGAATCACGTAGATCAAAATTGATGAATTGATGTAGGTTGTTTGTGTGCAGAAGATAAGGTTATATGCACGAAGATATTTAAATGAAGGGAGAGCAAATGAGCATAGCAAGTTGGGAAGGAGAAGTCAATACAGGGAAATTCAAAGGAGAGAGAGATTTAATTAAAGAATAAACGAGTTGATGATTGACTTTTCCAAGAACTCAAAAAAGTTCAAAAGATGACTTTTTTTAGTAATTTATAATGCAATGAATATAGAACATTTTGGTGCATGTGATTCAATGAAAGAAAGGGAAGACGTCGGTGTTGCATTTTGTGCCACCATTTGACTTTGTATATATTAATTGATTAAGAAACATGATTCTGCATCTGTGCAGTGTCTGTACTTGTTATTCAAACCTCAACGGCGTGAAATTAGTTGACGAGAGCCGACAACTGCTCATGGGACCTGCGTACATTTCTAGGCACCTGCTTGAATTTAGGCTACTAAATTCATTTCTCAAGACTCAGGCCATGTTAATTTGGCTTAACTTCAAAGTAAAAAGGC
>CAIGRT010030149.1:0-20247 GCA_903798405.1 Fraxinus platypoda
GGACCACCCGGATTGACACATCTATCATGATAGGGAAGTTGACCTTAGGAGAGTAACATGTATGAGAATGACTTAAAGTACCTCAATGCGTCGTGTAATTAGAAGTATGGAGTTGATTAGACCCCTTATTGCCTCATTAAATTGAAAATAATTAAGTATAAAATTGTACTTCAGCTTCATTTTATTAAATACTTACAAGTTTAAATTAATTTACGAACTCATTAAATTAAAACCGTTCTTAAATTCAACATATTTTATCTTCATCTCTCAACTATGTCGATAATTTACTTGTAAATAAAATTAACCGATCAAATTTAGGGTTAATCCATTTGTATATAATGGTTTGTACATAATGGATTGGAAAAGTATGAAGTGCCAGAGGGGGGTTACCGAACATGAGAGGCCGCCCCACATGTATTAAAATAATGTCGAACCGTGGCCCCACCTCCTATTGTGAGTAGTAGATAAAAAATTAAGTAAAAAATTATGTAAGTGTAGCAAGACCAAAATGGATTACCTCCTCTCACATAATGCGCGGGGCTCGTGTGTATTTAAAAATTTCGACAATGTGAACCACATCTCCATTGTGAGTAATAAGTAAAAGATTCGGTAAAAAAATTCGCTTAAATTTATATGCATCTAACCCATGAAGTTAGTCGATATAAAGGCATCCGTCAACATCTGAAGTGACCTCATGGACTCCACCTTAAACAATTAAGCCACCTACGGACGGACCCCATAACACCACCATATAAAAACTCTCTCCACAATTACTCTCACTTTCTCTCTCTCTTTCTAACCCATCGATAACAAGCGCACCGTACTGAAATTCCACCTCAGCACCACCCGCCCGAAGTACTTGGAAAATCGACACCCCCTTCAGCCACGACTGCAATGAATCAGCAAATTTAAAGAAAAAGGAAAACCAGATTTTCATTTCTGATCCATTTTAAAAATGGAAATGATCAGATTTTTTTCAGTTTAAAGTGTAATTTATTTGAGTGGACCGCGTGAATCAGTCGATTTTACGTCACAATGTATGAAATTTCTCAGCGACCCACCTGAATTTAGAATAATTCTAGGTCAGAAAAACTCTCAATTGGATTTTCAGCTACAGCGATATGCAAAGGTAAAACCCTAATTGGTTTTTCGTAATTTTTTTAATCCATCCGTTTTCTTATTTTTATGGTTCATTTTTATTTTTGTTGAATATGTGTTTTTTCTGGGTTTTACGTTGAACTTGATTTTGTGTCGAATGGATGATAATTTTTGTGGGAGCTGACAAATTGGGTTTGCTCTTTTGTTTGATTGGAGACTTAAAATCTAGGATTTCATTTAACTCATTTTACTTTGTGAAAAATCCACACCTTTTGCTCCATATTTTAAATTTTTTTTTGGCTGGTACATATGTAGTTATTCCGATATAGTTTGTGGATCTACTCATTTATTAATTTTGAGTTTTCCTTCTCTTCCTTTATAATTCAAAGATTTGTTTTTGTTGCCTTATTGTATTGATGGGTGTAGCGACAACGAGCAAGGTAAATACCAACTTTGTCGTTTGGGGTGCAACTAATATATGCATGGATTAGTTGATAAAGTACACTATATAAATGAAAGGATTTACTTGGAGGGAAAAGGAGATTTGTTTTAATGGTTGCCTTAGGCATGGAAAGCTTCTGTTTGGTATTTTAAGTTGTGGGATGAACTGGACAGGGTTCCAAGTTACCGTTTGTCTTAGGTGTTTTGTGAGCTGCTTTATTTGGGTTGCTATTTGATTGCTAACAAATGGCACATTTGATGCACCTATAAAAAATAATATATAGGAGTGTAAAAACTCCCAACTTATAAAATTAGCAAGTGTAGTGATATGTAGACTCGTTTATACTGACACATCACCTTGCACAATCTATTGCCAATTCAAACAGTGAGTTAACAGATTGGCTATGTTTATGAATAATCAAATGGGTAAGGATGCAACTGAAAAAGGGGTAAAATGTAATTTATCCAAGGTTAAAGTTATAAAATGTATTTAATTCTTTCAAATTAAGTTGAAACTTTGTTTTTGATATCCAACAAACAAGTTAATGCACTTAAAATCTTAGCTTAGCTGGTCGAGAGTCAAGGTTTGATAACTTAATTTTTCTCTGCATACTATGTCTGTCAATCGTGATGCCCAAATGAGCTAGATACGTTTATAAAAAACGTGCTGAAGCGAAGCTAATGTGTGTGTTGAATTGTTGACACTTGTGATCCTAATAGATAGCGTATCTGTGTTGCACAGACACTTCAAGTAGAGTAGCTTGTCCGTGTCCGTGTCCAACACGTGTCGGATACTGACACCCTATGAACACTCTACCATGGTCATTTTTCTTTCTTTGTCCGACATGTTTTATATTTGTAACTCAAAGTTATTATTAAGTAACAAATAGGTACTCATATTTAAAAGATTTTTACAATAAAATTAATAACAAGTATAAAACTAAATTTATACTTTATAGATGAAGAATTTTAAAGAATTTAATCAACGTATCGACAAAGTATCATAACAATACTTTTTTGAAAAATCGCATAACGATCTGTCCGTGTCGGTGCATCATAGTAGTGTATAACAGACTCCTAGATTAATTTGAGTAAGATTAACGTCAAAAGCTGCTTGTAAATCAAATTAAAAACTATGATTTAGTTTCTCTAAGATATAATTTTTCTTTGTTCTTTGTTCTTCTTACTTTTTTTTTTCTTCTCATTTTACACGTGCTAAATAATTCCGTCTGATTCTACACACACAAATGCCATTTTAACCTCTTCAGGAATCTTTCTTTCATGTTAAGGTTTGAATATTGATATGCACTCTTGTCAAGTTGATGTACAATAATGTAGTTGTTCTCCTGCTTCCTTACATGTGTTCAGAACTAGCATTATTGTATGGCACTTACTAAGGATTAAGTGCTGGTTAAATGCAATTCTTATATCAAATTTTATGTCGTTACTATTTATGTGCTTCAGATTTTTTTTAGCTTTAATTTGTTCTTCTTTATGAGTTAATGCTGCTGTTTCCATCTTGGCCACAAAATATTATAGTGAGTAAAGACAGATTAAACCTTATATCAACTATTCTTGGTTGTAGATTGTAAATAACTGGCTTCTTTTTTTTTTTCCTTTTTTTTTTTTTTCCTTATGTGCTGCAGATACTGACATGAATAGAGAGGAGTTGGGAAATATTATGTCTGTAAGGACGAAACCAGCAGGTCTAGTGATTGGAAAAAGCAATGGCCATTGTGAAGATGAAGGAGAATCCAAGATGGAACCACGCGTGGGGTTAGAGTTTGATTCGGCAGAAGAGGCCCAAGAGTTTTACAGTGACTATGCAACCCAAGTGGGGTTCAAAATTAGGATTGGTCAGCTGTATAGATCCAGAGTAGATGGTGACGTTATTTCTAGGAGATTTGTATGTTCAAAGGAGGGATTTCAGACAAACGCAAGAACTGGCTGTCCTGCTTTCATAAGAGTGCAAAAAGTTGATTCTGGGAAGTGGGTTTTGGCCAATATAAAAAGGGAACACAACCATGAACTTGAAGTCCCTGGAGAAATTTGTCCACCCAAGATTCAGAGAAAAAGTTTTCCAACTCCTAGATCATCAGCTGGTGGGGCAAGTAGGACAGGAATCAGATCGCACGAGGAGGATGGTCTATCTGGTGTTGTTGACATTAAACGTCTCAAAAAGGAAGACGGGGGTGGAATTGCAGTACCTAGAGGTGAACCATTCAAGGGTCTCGAATTTAGTTCTGCTGATGAAGCATACAAATTCTACTACACGTATGCAGCCATTACAGGATTTAAAGTCAGGATAGGTCAGTTATTCCGCTCCAAACATGATGGATCAATTACATCCCGAAGATTTGTGTGCTCCAAGGAAGGGCATCAGCACCCTTCAAGAGTAGGTTGTGGAGCATACATGAGAATACAAAGACAAGAATCAGGAAGGTGGGTGGTCGATCGTCTTCAAAAGGAACACAATCATGAATTTGACAGTCCCACGGATCCTAGTCGACGAGTGACGGTTGCATCAAACGGGTATAGAGAGGAAGGAAGCAGTGGGTTGGAAAATTTGGATTTAGTTGAAACAAATGGAGGCCTCAGCCTTGTCAAGCGAGTTCGAGAAAGTAATATTGGTAGTGAGTGGTATAGTATACTTCTTGAGTATTTTCAATCTCGGCAAGCAGAGGATACAGGATTTTTTTACGCGGTGGAAATGTGTGATGGTAAAGGCATGAATCTTTTCTGGGCTGATGCACGGTCTAGATTTTCCTGCACTCAGTTTGGAGACGCAATTGTGTTTGATACAACATACAGGAGGGGTAAGTATTTTGTGCCATTTGCTTCTTTTATTGGGGTTAATCATCATAGGCAATCGGTACTTCTTGGCTGTGCTCTAATTGCGGATGAATCAGAAGAGTCATTTACTTGGATATTTCAGGCATGGCTTAGGGCAATGTCGGGGCGCCACCCTGCATCTATAATAGCTGATCAGGACAAGGCCATTCAAAATTCAATTTCACAAGTTTTTCCGGGGTCACATCATCGATTTTCTGCATGGCAAATTCTGAACAAAGAACAGGAGAACTTGGGTGCATTACTCTCAATGGATGCCAAGTTCAAATATGAGTATGAAACTTGTATTTTTCAGACCCAGACGGCAACTGAATTTGATTCCACATGGAATATGCTTATGAATAAATATAACTTGAGAGAGAATGCTTGGTTAAAGGAGATGTACAGAATGCGTAAAAGTTGGGTTCCCCTGCACATAAAGGGCATATTCTTTGCTGGCATTCCTGTGGATGGAAGCTTGAAATCATATTTCAGTCCGCTATTGACAGCCCAAACACCTCTCAACGAATTTGTTGTATGGTATGAGAAAGCTCTTGAACAACGCCGTGAAGAGGAAAGGAAGGAGGATTTGAACTCATTTAATATACAAGCAGTTTTGCATACAAAAGATCCCATAGAAGAGCAGTGTAGAAGGCTTTACACCAGCACAATGTTTAAAGTATTTCAGAAAGAGCTTTTAGAATGCTATAGCTATGTTGGAACAAAAATAAATGTCGAAGGAGCCATTAGTAGATATCTGGTACAGAAGTGTGGAAATGGAGATGAAAGGAATACGGTTGCCTTTAATGCATCCAATCTTAATATCAGTTGTAGTTGTAAAATGTTTGAGTTCGAAGGTGTTCTTTGCAGGCACACTTTGAAGGTATTCCAAATAATGAACATAGGGGAGCTTCCATCTCGCTATATCTTGCATCGATGGACAAAAAATGCGAAATATGGTATACTCCGAGATGCTCATTCAGCAGGCGGTTCTCAAGATTTCAAGCCCCTGATGTTTTGGAGTTTAAGAGAAGAATCCCTTAATTTTATCGAGGCAGGAGCAGCATCTTTGGAAAGATACAAAATCGCCTTTGAGATCATGCAGGAGGGTAGAAGAAGTCTCTGCTGGCAAACCTAGTAAATTTCTAAGCTGCAGGGTCAGAGATATTTTTTTGCTTCTATATTTTATCTTGATTCCCTAGTCTGGACCTTGTAATTCCTTCCTCGGCTAGTTTTAGTGGGTTTTCAGCCATGTAACTAAATAGAACCTCGTTTTCATGAAGAACTTGTTAGAGCTGTACTATGGCTCTGTTTGTAGTTTTACCTGTTTCATATCTCTATCAAGCAGTGCTTGTGTCACGTTCTTAGAGTAGTCTTATTGATTTGGCATTCATGTACGGGCTTTTTCTAGTGTCTTTTCTTTCGACATACTAGTAACCGTTCAAAGGAAAGCGAGGAGTTCATCTGATTTTGTTGGTAAGTTTGTATTGTAAAGTACACGAAAAAGAGAGCCTTGAAACTGCTGATATTATTTCATAGATCGACCGAGGTCCCTTTTGCTGTGTAATATTTTCCCCAACCAATTGCCTCAGTAGCAAGTTATCCGCAGTGAAGCCAGCTAATATCTAACGTTTCATTATAGTTGTATAATTAGTCCCCAAAGATGGAAATTGTCCAAATATTCATTATATTATCACGCAACCGTCTTGGAAGCATTTATAACTTCCAAGTTGAGAAGCAAAATCTAGCTTCACAAAATAGACACCCAAGGATCATGAGTCGATTTAACAGTAGTTTGGACTATTTTCGTCATTGAGACAGATGACTCAACATTCATTTTTAAAGGTTGGAGAATAACTTGTTATTAAACCATCGGTTAAGTGATAACTTGCAGTCAAGATCAGGTTTTTCTCTGAATCCTTCGATTGTTCTACTTCACTTTACACATACTACTAGTAAAAATTATTTTGGGCAATTTCTTTTTTTTCTTCTTTTCACATAACTTCATGTTTGTTTTCATATACTTGTGTTTTCCCCTTTCTTGTTTTAGCTTATTTTTGGGTAGGGCTGTTTATTGGCATGGGTTTGTCTAGTTGATGATTGGCCAATGCAAGAAGAAAGTAATTGTTCTTCATTTTCAATCGTTTTTGGTAGAAGTGAAATAACAATGTAAAAATGACCACGTCATGTATTTTTTTAACTGCAGAGTCTTGAATCACCGAGGCTCGTTGTAAGGCAGTCTAGACGATAATGGAAAGACTATTTGAGTCATTTGTTGAGCTCGGTTTGCACAGTCGAGTTAACGAAAAAATTCGTCCGGTTAATTTTCAAAACAACGGAGGAACAATTGAAATGACAGGGAAATGAGGGAAGAAAAGGCGATGAACGGCCATCAGATGAGGACTTGAATAGATTACCAAAGTATGAAGCCAGGATAGAAGCAGTACAATTATCAAAATAGATTGCCATAGTATGAAGCCAGAATAGCAGCAGTACAATTATCAAAAAATAATGTATTTGGAAAAAGTGGTAGCACCTATAAGACCAACAAGGCAAGAGAAAGAAATAATATTTGGCATTGCCATAGATGGCCCGGCTGACAAGAAAATTTTGTGAGCATTGCAGTCTCCTCGAAAACCTCTAACAATCATCGCCTGCAATGCACAAAAATGAAGGGCTTATGCTATATAGTCCAACAGTAAATGACACATGCTTCCCAAACACGCATGTTTGCTTACTTTGTAAAACAAAGTGAAGTAGTCTGTTGTAAAGACTAACTTGAGAAGTGGGTTATACAAGAAAGTAGATGAAAAAAGAAATTATCAACGTTGAGGGAAAATAATGTACCTGAGAAATCTGCTCTGCGTGGTTATAGATATTCTTGAAGATCCGACGGATGTATGTGAAGAAAACTGCAAGAAAATAGAACCATGTTTGACAATGGCAGAGATAACACCTCCCTTTTTGAGGAAGAGATAATAATCTAAGTCGTTCCCGAGTAAACTTATCCGTGATTTCACAATCAAGGTTTATCGCATTCTTCATTTTCTCTTTTATGCTGTGTGTGCATATATATATGTGTGTATGCAAACAATTATTATGCATATGTTAGTACAAATCAGATTATGGGAGTAGTACTCAATTATCTTATAATTCTCATGCAAAAGAATTGCATAGGACTAAGAAGCCGGAGGTTAAATCACAATGAACTCGTAATAATATTTCTATAGAAGCACGTCAGCATTATCACGGATCAGGGAAAAAGCTTCGCGGTAGAATTTGAAGTCATAAAATACCATCGATTGTCTCCATTGTTGTCAACTGTTCCCATTTTATTCGACGAGACACAATCCCCAGAGCCACATTTCGCACCTGCAAATGTGTACAATAGTTTCAGGATTGTCTAAAAAATTTATTTAATTCTATATGAAGCCATCCATCTACAGCTACAAGCATCTAAAGAGCAATTAACCATTAAAAGTGCAATAACTGAATTGATCAATCTCACCTCATCAAACACCAGATTGATGAATCTTAATGAAAGCAAGAGAGTAAAGATGATTTCAGATACTGGAACACCAATATGTGCCAAAGGGTGAATGAACCATTGAAAAGCAAATGCAAGCTGCTCTGGTGTTGTGGTCGTCAAGCAAAGGCTAGCACTTTGAAAGATCTTCAACAAAATAAAGATGCCTAAATATCAGAAATATAGTCCACGAAATAGAAACAAGGCAAAACCATTCAAGTCCAAGCAGAATAGGAGGGGAATGCTAGCAGTATCTCAAATTAACAGTCTTTGGTTCATAATTCAAAAAATAAAAAAATAATAAAAATTGCACGAAATTCAAAAACTATAATCAGTTATACTTATATGTATTGGATAAATTTGAGATTCCAAACACTAAATCAAATCGTTTCTTTCCACCGATTGCTATGTCAGGGTCTTTAACAACACACAACCTTAGCTGATTTCTTAGTAGCTATATAAATTAAAGAAATCACATGTTTGAATATATGCTCCGCAATATCAGAAATGAACCAAAACCTAAAATTTATGTGCCCAACAATCCTGCATTTGCCAATTATCTGGTCAACAATGCTTTTGGATTTATTAAAGGTAATATATATTATATAGGTATCAATAACAAAATCTTTCAACGGACAAGGCCATTAACAGTTAGTACAATAAGCAGATGAGACTGGTGAATTCTAAGATGTGGATTGAAGGAACAAAGTTAACTTTACACTCCACTGTATGCAAGGAGGTTTCCAATTACAAACTCCAAGGACTTGGTCTAAGATATACGTAAAATAATGTAAGAGCTGCTTATCCCACAAGTTGACAACAGTTGTATTTAAACAGAGTAAATAAGTAGAACAGACACAACTTACGGTGAATGTTAAACATGCAGCTGTACTAGCCGCTGATAAACCCTTTCTTGTAAGTTGTAATGGCCCGAACTTCAAAAGTACATATCTATAACCCTCAAAAGAAGCTTGAAGACATGGTAATCCGGTCAATGAAGATGGTGGGGTTCTTGAACATAAGAGGGAAGGTGTGCTATCAGTACCAAGCCCCAGTAATATAAATAAGAATCCACACAACAGCGACACTCTTCCCAGTTGATCCTACAACAATATTGGAGATTCATAAGGCAGTTCCCTGCATAAACACAAGTTTTATTACTATAGTTATCCCAAGATGGAGAGATGTGAATGTGTTTATGTAAGAAGTGAAAATAGTTTCCTTTTCCCCCTATGTTACACCATCTATGAGCGTAGTTCGAAGTTAGTCTTACCATCCACACCTCTGAGGGCTGAACCCTTATGGACAATAAGGCAAGATAGATGACTATTCCAAGGCGCACCGCAATGTCTGACCTAGCTGGTAAAATAACTAGAGTAAGGACCCATGCCTGCAGAATCATGGAAGGCAATATAGTTATTAAAGTGAGCATTGTAAAAAATAAATTACTACAAATAAAGATAAAGTACAAAGGTATAAACTAGATCTGTTTGTCATAAATTTCGAGCTTCTAAAACTTCCCAAATAAAGAACATCTTTCATCACACAGATAATTGGAATTGGTATAAATTGCAAATATGAAATTAAAAACAAAATCTCCAAAGACTCGTGTGAAGCTTCTCTTCTCGTCGGGAAGATAAAAATTTGCATTTATAGAGAAAGTTTCTTTCTTCTTCACCAATTTTGAAGAAACATAAAAGAAAACTTTCATTCCATTTGTCTTCAATTTCTTTCTTCCTTGCAACGAGATCAAAATGGTGAATTACATTGTGCTGTGCTTCCACATTCTTCTCGCTATGAAATACAGGCTAGTCACTAATTTTATCGATTACATCACATAACACAGTCACTTTACCAATTTAAATGTGGAAAAAAACAGCAAAACGAAAGTGCTTAATAAAATTGCTGGGATAACGGAAAGCCAAAATAATATAAAAGATACATAGGGGTAGAGTATCTTATTCTAAATTTTCTATTAGAGCTTCTTCTTTTGCTTAAATCCAAGAACTCGGTAATTAGTCCATAAAGTCAAAATTTGCAAATAAATTCGAAGATTGATGCGTGGAGTTTTTTTCTTACTAAATCCCTATAACTATCAGAAAATAGATATCTTCCTCCAACTTTATTCTGTGAGTAAGATTGAAGGTTGCAGCCATGAACTATTCCTTTCCATTTTCTCAAACAATTATATACTAATATTGTATCAACTTTCACTCAACACACAATCCTGAAATCCAAAATAATCAACTTTTCCAGCCCAATTACTTGTATATACATTTATATAATATGAGAAAGAAAATTGGATTGGAGCCACAGAAAATCAGCCATTAAGCTTCATAAATTGCCTTTTCCCAGTGTAAAAATAATAATAATTATACTAACAAAGGCGGCATCAAATCCAACAATAAGCAAGAGGTCAACCATGAATTAAGAAGATTCATCATTGCGTAAAAAAAATAAAAACAAATAAAAAACTGACAGATGACAGATGCAAAAGAAAAATACCAACTTAATTCTGGGATCGACGGAGTGCAAGAAAGTGGTGGGAGAGGATATGTACTGGGCAATGGGGCTGGAGGTTGCCCCAGATATCAATCTAAATACTTTCTCTGCTGCAAAAAGATTTCTGGGTACCCATTTTTCCCACTTTTTTGTGCCCCCAATTGCTTCACTGTTACTATCTGCAGTGCACGTGACATTGATTCTTGGTTTCTTGGAATAGCATAGCTGATAGTTCACGATTTTGGTTGGGGTAAAGGACCTGAATATGCAGAGAGAAGGGGGTGTAAGTGATGGTTTGGGGTGCGTGTAGAGTAGGTTTGGGTACATGGATGACCCTGGAAGTGGGGTGGGGTGGATGAAGGAAGGTGAAGAACGAAGGCTCTGCTTTTTCTTTCTCAATTTTCACCCTTCCCAAGTTGCCTGAGTGCCTGACTTTTTTCGAGTGGTTGTGCTTGCGTTAAAATTTTGTATAAACTATAGATTATCCCGTTAAAATTTTAATATATTTTTCTATTTTTTTTAACCACATATTTTTGTATAAAATAATATTATACGTAAATAAAAAAAAATTCTTCCTTTTAACCACGTTCTCTCAAAAAATATTATTTTCAAAAATCTCATTATAATAGAGTCAAACAAGGACTATATTACAAAATAAATTTTATTCGCAATAAATTTAAGTTTCTCGTGTAGTTCTTTTCTTCGCTTACATTAATAACAATAGTCGAATTCTATTTTATCTCGTGATTTAAGCGTGGGGTATTATTTCAAAGTAATTCAGTACAAATACAACCTTAAAAAATCAGAATTTATTTGCAGTAATAAGAACAAACCATTACAACATCCCTTTACAAGATAATCTTGAACGTTTGATAAAATTAATAGTATACACCGTCTCTTGCAACTACACTGTCAAGACCAACATGGACAGCAGCAGTGCAGAATAACTGAGTTCCACTCACAATTATCAACAGGGTCTCCAACGTCCTCTGTAAAACAATATTGTAAGAAATAATTAGTATTATTATTAATAAAAATTTCCCTTTAGTTAAAGAGTTTAAGCCCCTGTTTGTTCCAACTTCTTTCCCCATTAATAGAAAAAATATGACCGGTTTTTTCAAAGTTGGTGTGTCCCAACAAGACACAAATGGTAAAAAATGGTAGGCAGGACCACTGTTCCAACGATTCTTTTTCTTCTACTAATGAGCAACAAGCAGAGGCTAAATATTTAGACGATGAAGTTCAACATCATGATTCACGAGGCTCTAGCGAGCTGTAAAACTGCTCGATCTTGTCAAGCGTTGAGCTCTGTAAAATTCATTGTGCTTTATTTTTACATGAACGTAAAACATGAGAGAGTTTTCACATGGGTTGGACAATATCAAGTAGGTTTGACAGGTCTTTAGATGTGTACTCAATATCGAATTTATATCTATAAATAGTTTAGATTTTTTTTTAGACGAGATGATTGAACACACTTACCAAGTTTGATTGAGTCCAGCCTATATCGATCTCTTTGCATGCTAACCTGCGGCATACGCACAATTGTTATGGATTTGCAATTACTTTGTCACAATTAAGATCTTTAACTGTATATTTGGCACGAACAAGACTGAACATTGACAAATTCTGCCGCACGTATCTCTCCTTAAGCATATCTTGTCCTCTTCAGACTTCAGTCCAGTCTACCAAATATACCGTAAGACAAAAGCCCCGAAATACAAAAATAACCAATAATGATATATAATTTTACCCCATTGCAAGCAGTGTAAGTAACCAAGTAACCAAAGAAGATGCAGCAGCAGCATGTAGATTTGAGGAATCCCATTGAATCACATTACTGATTCCAGAAACTGAGGTGGTGAAGCCTACAACCCCAGCTAAGAGTGACAGAAGTACGACATAACCAGTAGCCATATTTCCAAATGGATAGTATATTGGAAAGATTCGAGCTGGGAGAGAGAGAACAGATGCTGCAAGAAATTTGGCAAATTAATGATGTAAGAAAACTTGAAATCTTGTTTGTGATGTCGAACAACATTCTCGAATGGCGTTTTGATAAAAACTATGAAGTGCCGGAAGTGTGAAGCCTATTTATATTGTTCATTTATCCTCTTGACTTTGAATGCCTCAAGTTTAAGAGATTTTTTGAATGTTCATATCTTTGTATTAGATCGTCTTATTTTTTATTATAGTGAAAATTTTTGCTGCAACAAGTGGTCGTGGTTCTCATACTGAGGTGAACCACTATAAATCTTTGTGTTCTACATGTGCGGTTGTGTTTTTTCTTTTTTGTTTCATGCTTATTGATCTCTAATATAGATTATGGCTTAAACTCATACCTGTTTCATGCGTTTGTTCGATTCCATGATTTACTGCCCACGCTGCAATGGCAACGATGATGAAATAGAGAATGACATTGAGTATTAAAAGAGCGAATGCTGCTGATTTCCCTGCTCCATAAGCCATGGCCTGCCAATTCTAGCTTCGCAGAAAACTTGATTTTATTTATGCCCTTTCAAGAAAGATATGTACATATATATATACAAGAAAAATGGTTCCATTCTTTAGCCAGAAATTAGTGTCTTCAGTTCAAAGAAATGACTGAAATTCCTTGGTTTTGTTCTGAGTTTAGCCTCATAAAGAGGAGAAGAATATTTCCTGCCTTTCGAATTGAACGGTTTATGGCCTTTTAATTTGTGTACACTAAGAATAAACTTTAGCTTATTATAAAACGAAAACAAAAAATTAAGTTCTATTCTCGTTAAAGTTGGAATCATTTGTAGAATTACGTTTTGTCATTCTCTTTGATTTATTCTTAGATAAAATGGATAAGTAATTAGATCTTTAGACTTTAACAACCACAATATGTCGTGTTATCTTTGGTCTACCCTTCACCTTGTTGAACTACGTATATCTAAAAGCTGAAATTTGTAGATGAACAAACTTATTCGTTTAAATTGACTTTAACACATAACATGTTCCGTACTTGAAGTTGAATTTATTTTTTATATAATGCTCGATTTCATATGAGTGGCTGCAAAATTAGAATTCAAGTATTTTGCTTGCTCTAATACCATATCGAATTGTCTTGTAACGAGGCAGGATGGGGCAGGGACAGCTCTCCCATCCTTCCCCACTAGGGATTTCTGGGAGTCGAGGCCATTTACTACCCTTTTCCTTATTCATTTAATTAAAAATTATATTTTTTATTTCTTTATATACTATCTAAATTATAAAACATAAAATAAATAAAATAAAATGAGAAATAGTAGCCCGACGGGAACGATGTTCCCCATCATGGTTCCCACAGCTCTGAAAGGCGAGGTCAAATAATTTTGTCATCCCTACAGTCATCTAAAACTTAAGCTGTCAAATAAGAACGCATTATTTATTTATATTTAGTTTTCAACATATCTCGCATGCATGTCAAATTCATTTTCCTCAAAAGCACGATAAGTGCAAAACTTTTAGGACAGTATGACTACAAAAACAAGATCTTTACCTACTCTAATTCCACATCGAACAGCATCATCTAAACTTAAGTTCTTAAAGAGAACACATTTTTAATTTAAGAAGAATTTATTGAATGAATAATACGGAACTGCATTATCCTGTTAAACTTGCAACAATAGATAAATAGAAGTCCTTCAGAGCAATGCAATGCATATGGCAAACCAAAATAGCATGAAACTTGTCCAAGATTTTCACGAATGCTAAAAATTCATACTAATCTCAAGTTCAAGGGGCCATCTTTCAAGCTCAAGGGTGGCCATTGCTGATTTTAGGTCTCTTATTTACAAAAGATTTCTCAGAAGGGTCGATAAAAAGGGAAAGAGATTCTGTGCCTGTGAACTCAACAGCGCCGTGTAATTCCCTTCAAGCACAGGTACCTTAACATCAATGGCTTACACCTTCAATGACAGCTTCTGCGCGGCAAGGGCTTCAGCTTCTAGTGTTGGTTCCCATAATAAAGTAGTTTCGGCAAGTAAGGAAGTCACGATGTAGGGATCCATGTTTGAAGCTGGACGCCTATCTTCCAGGTAACCTAGCATGAAAGATAATCACCACGATAAGCAAGGATAGTTGCCCAGAGAACTCGTGAAGAAATTATTTAAATAAATAAATTTAACATCTCTCTTAACCATTTTTTAAGGCAAGGTGATTCTACCAGAGCATACAAAGATCCTAGTTTGAGTCTATTGTCGCCCATTTACGAAGATTGTGCACATATCATGAGTTCGATAAAATAAAAAATCCCTTCTCTAAGAGCTTAAGCTTTAGATGAGGTGGTTCAACAAGAACTTTGGTCTTTTTCACAACTCACAATTAATGGGATTGAGGAACATCTTATCAGTGGTGTGATAGTTGGATCTAAGAACAGTGAAAGTTTAATTTTTTTGATTTTGCTTTTAAATAAATCTACTCCTCTTTGTCGAGTTTTGTATGATTTTTTATTCTAATGGTGTGCATGTAGGGGCCCGATGAACACATTAGTACACACCACGTTTCATATGGAGAATTGGACTGGGCGTAAGATTTTAACTGCTTTTTCTTTTTTCATATTGTCAGTGTTGTCCTGTCCTATCCAGTCGAGTCCAACCCACCAAAAGAAGCCATAGACTACTCTATTATTAAAGAAATAATGAAATGGGCGACAATTTGGCACCAGACATCTGAAGGTATGGACAGAGCAATTAAGATTATTTTGAATACCTTTGCCCTCCTTCTCAGTGTCACGACCCACACGGATTGAGCAACCACGATTAGCAACTCCCTGCAAGTTTGGCAAAGAAATACAAGTAGGAAGCCAGAAAACTAGTTTTTATCTTACTAAAGATGGTCAACTCAGAACTAGTTAGCATACCCATGAAAATGTGTTGATACTGGCAGTTTCATGCTTTCCTGTCAACCGTCTCTCATTTCCTTCTCCATAAGCACTGATATGCTCTTTGTGGCAAAGAGAGAGATTCAAAATTGCTTTCTTTATCACTTCAAATCCTCCTTCTTCTCTCATACTCTTTGTGCTGCGAATTCAAGTAATTATACAAAAATTATTACATCTTGGTGCAAATTGCAAGCATATCTTGGATTTGTGGTAAACTTGTATACTAGAACATATTAGGCATATTCTTGACCGAAAATCAACAAAATAATTGAATACCTGTAATTGGTGTGGCATCCAGCGCCATTCCAGTCACCCTGGAATTTCCAGTATACTAGTAGATTAGACTTTTCCATATTTATACACCAAGAAAAATAAATTTATCAGAATGAAGTCAACATTACCTCTATTGGTTTTGGATCAAGTGAGAGAACAACTCCAGCTTGTTCAGTAATTCTCTGATTAAGATATTTAAATAACAAAAACATCAGATATGTGCTCATGTAGATCCTGTGTCAACTCAGATCTCATGTTAATTTAATCAAGGGAAAAAAAATGCTACAGCTCAATCATGCACTTATGGCATGTTTGGTAACATGGGCTGAACAGTACAAGACAATACTAAGGTGGAAATAAGTAGTTACATCGTCGATCCTATAATGTATTGCATACCGTACATGCCCTTATAGTTTTATGATAAGAATGACCTACATTTTGTTCATGTCGATATATAAGTAGAAGGGAGCCTCTAGGTATTTCAAGTTACTCGAATAAAATAGTGGATCAGAGATGCTGTATAGGGTTCTCCTCTTAGAAACAAGATTTTTAACTTGTACTTTATAAACTTACAAAAAATTACCTCAAGGAGGTACCTAGCACACCAGATGTGATCTCCAGCTTCAATTCCAACACTAGGACCAACTTGAAATTCCCACTACAGAAAGCATCAAACAGGTTATCAATGGTTTATTAGAGGATTGCAATAGATGTTCATGTTCATTCAAGAAAGAAGAAGAGTCAAAGAAAGAGACCTGTCCGGGCATAACTTCTCCATTGGTGCCACTAATATTAATTCCAGCATATAAGCAAGCTTTGTAGTGAGCATCGGATATGTCACGACCAAATGACTTATCCGCCCCAGCCGCACAGTAGTAAGGCCCCTAAAAATTCCCCAAACAAGTGAAATAGTCAAATAATTGGTCATTTGTCATAATAACTTGTAAAACGTATGTCCATTTAGTAGATTTAAGCAACATTCTATTTATCTATAAGCATAATATATTCCTTCCAAAATCAGAAGAAATGGATGTAAGCAACAAAATTCTAAATTGAATATTAACATTTGCCGAACCGCATAAACGTTATTACCTGAGGACCAGGGTAGCCTCCAACAGGCCAACCTAGTGGCCATTTCACATTTGTTTGGAGCAAGGTGTACTCTTGCTCAATACCATACCTTATTCAAGTTGAAAATAAAAATATTAGAAAAAATATCCAGCTTCTTTTTTAAGCTTTCGAGTCTGTTTTGAGATGTGGAGGGAAAAGTTTGTACGACAGAAAAAAAATTGAAATAAAGTCTCAAGGATAGATTACCATGGGACTTCAGCAACAACCTTCGGGTCGCGAAAAATCTGAGCAGCTTTGTGGCGCTTGTTGGTTGGAATTGGCTCACCTTGTGGTGTATATGCATCACACAAGACCTGTTTCATGACGCATATTTATTACAATTGAGAAGCATGCCTTGAGTTCATGTAAGAGCACATTTCAGTGAAATTCAATAGTACCGAAGCAAAATGAAACACCAACAGTCAATTGGATACACTTACCAAGATGTTATTACCACCACGGAATGGATCTTTGAAGATTGCTTGGGGGCTGAAGAGCAAATTCAAAATACTTAGGTCAAAAGGAGAAGTAATTTATAAACGTGGATGACATCATGAGTCCATGATCTTACTATAGGATAACTTCACTGTCTTCTCCAGGTGCCTGTCCTGTACTTGATCCATCGTAGTTCCACTTCGGAAGCTCAGAAGGGTGTTTGACTGGCTTTGAGATAGTCTGGAAATTAGAATAAGAAAACATTATACGAGAACAGATGAGTTATTGTTACCAACACATTGCAGATAACAGAAACAAATCATCAGTGTGTACCCTTGATTTACTACGCACGTCAATTCCAGATCCTCCAATCCTGTCATAGAAACAGTAAAACAATGGTTAGGATGCACGAGCAAGACCAGTAAAGAATTTCGGTTAGCCATCAACAAAATAGCTATTGGTGGAATATTTAACTTTTCAGTAAATTGTTTATTTGCTTACCTTACAATACGTATATACAAACAAGAAAAGATGTCGAATATATTGAATATAATGTTCAATATGGAACTTTTGAAAAGAATACATACCAAATATATTCAGCAATGATCTTATCAGTGTATTGAGTTACATCCAAATTTAGCAGCTGTTCTACACGGTTGATAGTGCCATTTTCAGACTGGAGTGCACACACTTTAAATCTTCCCGAGCTTTTAACAGCATCTTTCTTGTTTTGTTTCATAACAAGAGAGCTCCATGTCTTTTTCGTCAATGGGTGTGCATCTGTACAGTTCTTTGCAATTCGCATCCGCCATTGTGCAGAAGGAGCCAAGATCTGTGCCATTTTCACCCTCCCTTGTGAAAAGTCGAAAATAGTGTGAATAAGAACTTCCATTTCATGAAGTAAGTATTATAATGCTACACAAAGATGGAGTCAATTGCATCCCAAAGTAATATCATAACGTAGGATTGTGTTTACAACATTGGACACGAGGAAGAATTATTTGGTTGATCCTGTCTAATGTAACTTTGAGTTTAAAGAAGATACGATACTTATAAAAAGAAATCATCCAAAGAAAGAGATATGAAGGAGCAAGCAAGATCGATCAATCAACCGTGGCGACAAATCTAATGAGCTATTCGATATCTCGTCTTGATCCCCTTATGCTGATCTTTTATTTACTTTAATTGGTTAGAATGTTAGTGTCTCTCATCATGCACATAATCTGTATGATGCCTCCCTCCAGCCACCACAAGACACTAAAGCTCAATTATTTTGTCAAATTAGGTTGATTTATTACCTTTTCATTGTCATTGCACATTATTCTTAATCTGTATCTACAATTTGTCAAGATTTCATACTTGAAAGTGAAAAGATTTCATTGTGATTAAAAATTACAATTTACAACAAATGGAATTGACCAAAATATCGTTTTAAGTGTTAAGCAGTCAATTTGTGAAGTACATAGAATTCATTTTTTGTCAATTCACACTATACAATAGGAAGTGATGATTCACGTAGAGGTATAAAATGGGGCGGGTCGTTCCCTTTCCAGAGGTCCTGAGGCCTCCATCCCGGCCCTTAAAAAGGCCCACGTGCGCTGGCCTCTCCGAATGAGCAGGCCCATGCGCTACACAATCCACCTTTATACCTCTTAAACACAAATAAGCAAACAGTTAGTGTGCAAAAATATATTCACGCACTGAATGGCCAATAAGTCCTTAGTCAAACTATCCTCAATCAGCCAGCAAGTTTCAGTGAAGAAATTAAAGCCCCGACAGTGAAAAGACCATCCAAATGGGTTGAGTTCATACAGGTGCACAGCAAAATATAAAGGTCAAGAGATACGAAAATAACAGCAATAAGTAATACATTGATATACTATGTACACATTTCGTAACTTAAAATAAATTTGGCTCAGATTTCAAACATAACGAACAAATACAAGATTTTTCTCAAGCTCCTCGAAAACACCAAAATGGCTAAAGAAAGCACTTTTTTTTTTTTCCAATTTATTGAAATCAAAAGGCACAAAATGGATGAAAAGGAAGTATCCACCTGATAACTGCAGGATGATGTCTTGGAGAACAACTGCAAAAACTGTATTGAACTAGATGGAGAGGGAACGAGAGAGAAGGGCAAGTGGATACAATGTTCTTATAAAGAAATCCAAACGGTCTAATGGGAAGTTATATTGTCCTTTCCTTAGCAGATAGGGGTGCGTGTTTGAGTGGAGGAAAATAGATTTTGGGCTCTTTGAGGTCACCAACAAAAGCTGCCATTATAAAACAATTCAAGATAAGGGTTTCTCTGCATTGGTAGAAATATACAGACAAGAAGAGGTTTAATTAAATTATTAAGGAATCTACATTGTTATTACAATGCCAATTCAAACCATGTTTGCAACTGTATTTTTTTTATTTTTTTAATATGGTCAAACTTAAAACTTGCAAATCAATCCCATCCCCACCCCCACCCCCACGCCCACCCCTTTTCTTGTCTGTATAAAAATACAGACAAGAAGAGGTTGAATTAAATTATTAAGGAATCTACATTGTTAAATATGGGTCAAACTTAAAACTTGCAAATTAATCCCCACCCCACCCCACGCCAATCCAATACCTTTTCTTGAATTCTCTTTTCTAGTTTTTGAGAATGTGGGGTTAAATGTAGGGGAAAATTTTAAAATTACGAGTAAAATACTTTATTGTGTGAATATATAATTAAAAATAAGTACGAGGAATAAATAATTTCAGTGTAAAAAGAGTCAAACATGAGCGTATTGGGAGTATTTTCATTTCAATGTCTTAAAAATTGGTATCTCGGTAAAATAAAAGGTTAAATTTTTAAAGGGTAAAATCAGTGGTGAAAAATATTTTACAAGAATGGGATGACCAGTCTAACTATTGGCTTGTTTGGGAAGTTTGCAATTTTCGGGTTTTCACTGGCTAAATGATCTCTTCCATCTTGTTTTCAATAATATTGATATTTAAGAAATGTTAAGACAAAAAAAAAAATAGTAGATTTTATTGAGGAAATATGTGTTAGAAATTTTACTAGTTGCAATATAGTAAAGTGCATAAATAAAAACTTATCGACTGATCGAGTCTCGTGACAGCACGATATCCTAAAGCGAAATTGTCCGTC